>ML682018.1:5060471-5197901 GCA_007922195.1 Podocnemis expansa | reverse complement strand
ACACACACACACACACACACACACACACACACACACACACACACACACACACACGTTGCAGTGAAAATGTTGTCTGTTGAAGTTTAATGTACTAGGCATTTTCATATAGATACCAACTGAATAGAAATATTTCTCCTTCATAATTCATGTGCCTTTCACATTTATCTTAATTCCACAGTGCAATTAGAAACTAAAATCTTGAACTTGATCTTTCACTTTTTGCTGCAAACTCAAAAGATATAAGCACTCTTCTTGTAACTCTCCACCTTAAGTTCAGAAATGATGGATATGCTCTTGGCCCCATTTCCTCTGAGCCTGAGATATATAACCCTCTAGCTATTAAGCTATTACGGTGTACTTTAAACAGATATACTCTGAAAAGCAGCAATGGGGGAAGCAGTTTAGCCCTCTCTTATCGCAGATTGACAAAATATCATCACTGAACTCCTCTGGGAGATTATAAAAATTGCTTCTATCCCTTGGAGGAAAAGACTTAATGAATGAATCCTTAAATTTTATCTCTAGCACGCAGTTCAGGACATAGTGAGCTCTGGAGCTCAGGCAAAGGACTCGTCAGTTAGACCAGTGACACCTGCTTCTGAAACAGATATGAATGGAAAATTATTAACTGAGATTTATAAAATGTTTACAATCAGTTATCTCTCATTATTCCTGTGACATTCTGCTGTTATAATGCAGTCAACACCTGAGTTCCCATAGTTTCTATATGAACATTATCTGTTGATTATTAAGTTAATTTATCTGTTGTTGTTAATTTAAGTTATCTAAGAGAGTAACTGAATGCTGTATTTCACCATATACTTGCAGTTTTTAATGTCCCTTAAGTTTGCAAGACTGTCACATTCTCTAAAGAAGAGTCTTTTTAACACAAATTTAGAGTGTGTGAAAAATGAAATGTGAGTTTCAAGTTATACATGTTAAATGGGGCACATGCATCACTTCTTCATGTGTGTATTCATATCTCTTTAGTGTACAGAGAAATATAGAAAGAGATTGTCTTGGGGTTAAGGTACTAGATGGGGGTTTGAGAGAAATTAGTTTAATTCCCATCTCTGCTAGAAATTTCATGTTGTATCTTGGGTAAATCACTTTGCCTCAGTTCCCTGCCCCCCCCCCCGCCCCCAGCATGTGTTAGTCTTATCTATTTGGACTGCATTCCTTGTACAAACAGCATCCAGCACAAAGGAGTGCTGATAATGGTGGTGACTTCAAGGCACATTCAGAACACAAATAATAAAATAATATAAATATTGTTTGTAACTATTGTTCCAGTGTGTGCACATGATGATGAGTACAATAATCTTAAAGTTGCACTTTCTCACCACTGCATGGGGGACTTAACACATGTAGCTAACTGCTGTTAACCCTAATTGAACCTGTGAGGCTTTGGGATTCAGTCCAGACCAGTAAAGGCTTGTGTCATTATCTGTTTGTTGATCTTTTGAAGAGTCAATACACAGCAACTCATTAATTTAACTGGACTTCAACAAACACTCCTATTTCTCTCATAGGACTGAACTAGTTTATAGTAAAAGTAAAAAAAAAAAAAAAATTTATTAAACAAAACAAGAATAATTAATTTAAGTGATACAAAATATAAAGAGTAAGGATAGAAATGGTTACTAACAAAAAAAATTAAAATACACTTCTAAATGTATATCTACACTGATGGTGGCATTGTCAGTGGTGCAGAATCCATTTTTGTGATCAATTAAGTAGCAGAGGAGACTTGCTCAATAGACTTGGAACTTTGCTCAGTAGATCCACGCTGCAAAAAGAATAACGTTTTGTCAAAGAGAGATTGCCCATCAGTGCAGCATTGTGCGACATCTGCTCTAGTTAGAATTTAGGAAGTTGATGGGAGATATGCAAGTTACTTTGTGTGGCTTGAATATCTCCCTTTGACTGATGCCAAATTTACTGGCAGTGTAGACCAAGTCTGAAACCAAATGTTTGCTTCAGAAATATCTGTCTTGGCCTAAGCATGTTTCTCACCTATTTTCTCTTCCCAGAGACTCTCATCTCTATGGCTAAAGGACCCAGAGTTTTGTGATTTCAAGAGCTTTGGTCTCTTGAATCCCCAAGTGATGGACAATTCTAGGAAGTTCTCTCCTTTCTTTCTGTAATCCAGTAAAGCTTTAGTGTATGTATAATATAAACAGGAAGCTCAGGCAAATCTCTCGCATGCTGGGCTATAGTACCCTTCTGTTTTTCCACAATTTATTGATCCTGTTTCAAGATGTAGGAAGGCTCCCTGGGAGCTCAGTCTCCATCTCCTAACTGATTCACATACACCTTCATATTCATTGCTTTGTTTGCATGCTACTTAATTTATACTGGAGATAGGTACATAACTCCTTTTCCTCCTGTCTGGAGAAAAATGATTTCTCACAGTGTTTGGTCATAGACTGCAAAGCATAATATCAGTGAAAATCCATAATTCCTCTCACATTGTTAATACATATGTTACACAGTTTAATTAATCACCAGTGAGTCTCTGGCTTTCATAAAAAAATACTTTACTTGCTGCACTTTCATAGTACAGGAATATTGTATACAATCAGTTGCTTATCATTTGAGGTTCAGACTGCTTATCTTTATATTTGAGGGCATTTCCCCACCCCACTATTTTGATTACTTTATTTACCTTTCATGTAAATATACCTTCATTACCTCTGCTTGACAACTAGACCAGTCAGCTTAGCAAATGCATGTTCCTTTATATAAGGCAGACTGTGCTTATTTATTTCTTGCCAAACACATTTTAAGAGAAGAATTCTAACATATAGTTATATCTTTGTTTGCACCCCATACATACATCATGCAAGAAAATTAATGAACAGTGTGTTATTAATTTTCAGTTGCTATATTACATGCTGCCTTTAGTTATATAACATGAAGAATGTGTATTAAGTGTAATGAGTATGTCAGGTCTGACCAGAATGGCTGTCAGTATCTGTGGAATTAAAACCTAGGTCTGTGGAGGCTGGGACAGTTGATATTCCCACATCACCACCTGGAGGCCATTGAGAACCACATCTAAGGAGCACTTTGGTGACCAGGCACCACAGGAAGTACCACCCAAAATGTCCAGAGTGACAGCACCCGGCAGCCATCTGACTGGGTCACTCACTGTTTAATTCTGGAGGATGCCCCACATTTGTCTGGGTAAGTCCAAAACTTTCTTGCCAGCCATGACTGCAGAACTCACCTTGCTTTCTGAACTCCAACCTCTGTCTCTTGCCTCCTGACGCCCAGACTAACTCTCTGATCTCAAGGCTCTGAACCCAGCCTGACTCCAACCCTGACTCTTGCTTATTGATCCTGGCTCTGGTGACTGCCCCAGTCCCATCTTGTGGCCATTCTTGACTTTTGTACAACAGCACAGCTGTTGTCATTAAGCCAGAGGGTCTATGCCTTGGTCCTTTACAGTTGCTGACATAGAATAGTGAACCACCAGTAGGCCTTTCTGTTAAAGGATTATATAGTATTTGGTCCTGAAAATCCTTAGGCAAATCAAAAATGCACAGGTGTCAAAAAGAGACTCTATTGCAGATGGTAAAATGTTTCTCTAAGCTGGTCCTTCACATCACTATTTCCTCAAGAAAGCAGTTAGGAGCTGTATCTGCAAACTACCCTGACATTACAGTTTTACAACTGTCAAAGAGACATGCTGGTTTTGTGTTTCTCACTGATATTACAATCTGTCTCCCTACAAAAGATATGTATTGAGTTAAATCTAATTCTTATTTGACCTGCTTTGTCCTGGGAAGCATCGCATGTGTGATGTTCTGCTTCCATTTCATAGACAAGTAGAAACCATAATTCTTTCCTTACATTATTCATTACCTTTCTCCTGTATCAAAGGAAATAACTTTGTGTTTTGAGGACCACTCCAACACAATGCTATAAAGATTATGGATAAAATTTTCAAAAGCACCTGAACAACTTAAGAGTCTGTCCTATTGAAAATCAATCGGATTTAAGTTTCTAAGTCATTTAAGGACAATAAGAAGAAATATTAATTATATTAGGAACAATGGTATAAGTCTTGTCAAACAAACCAGATTTCATTTTTTGAGATTACAGTTCCGGATGATACAGGTAATTCTGTAGATGTAATATACTTAAACTTTTATAAGTGTAAGATGTTTGACTTAGTAGTGTGTGATCGTACTGGAAAAAATAAAAGCACAGTATCATGCTCTTGAATGTGTGATCTGTTGGTAAGAACTGAGTGATTGACAGTTCTCAAAAATAGTCATCAGTGGAAAATCATCATCAAATGGGGAACATTTCTAGTAGGCTTCTGCAGTGATGAGAAGTAGTCTCAACAATATTAACAATTTTCCTTGATCTTGCAAGTAAGCAGATAATATCTGTGGATGACAAAAAGATGAATGGGGTTGTAAATAATGATAAGGACAAGGTAGTCACACAGAGCAATCTGGATTAGTTGGTAACTGTGCCCAAAGAATGTGTTTAAGTACATCCAAATGCAAAACTATACATCAAAGCAAAAGGAATGCAGGCCATACCTAAAGAATGGGGGACAGTACTTTGGAACCAAGTGACTTTGAAAGGGATCTAAGGGTCTAGAGCTCCCAGTGTGATACTGTGTCAAAAGGGATAATTCATTCCTTGGCTGTTGTGATGTTGGTCTCTAGGGGACCTACACACAGATAAAGTGTAAAACTATAAAGACTGAGGCAGATAAATTCCCCCCATTCTGATAATTTTTCTTCCGTACGATATAGCAAGTCAGTAACAAACAACTTCTGATTACTTCACTACTTATTTAGAACCCAAAATCACAGTTCCATGAAAGTCATTCAGTCCCCCATGACTTCTACCTAGACAGTCAAATAAAATAAGATGGGGACTACTGAAAATCTTTCTCCAGCATATGTGTATGGGGGGCGGGGAGGCAATGTTGTTTTGTTTGGTTGGTTTTGGTTCTTTGTTTTTAAGTTCCACGTTTAAAGCGTTGAGCACATTGCCAATCAGGTTAATGCATATTTCAGATCTTTTCCAAATATAGTTGTAAAACTAATCCTTATTAAATAAACCAATATTGATCTGTTTGTTTAAAAAAGCAAGTGTAGGTTAAAAGTTCATATTAATACAGTTCCAAAACAGAGATGATAAACTGAGCTGCAAATTTTAACTACCATTGCAGACAGAGCCATCCTTAGGGTAGGGCAAGAGGGGCAGCCACCCAGCACCCCATGCTTTGGGGGCCCTGCAGGACTCACACCACTGCCCCCCCCATGCCAGGGACTGGGCAAGCTGGCCAAAAGCGACCACCTGGTTCAGCGCTGCTGGTCTGCTGCCCAGCCACGTGGGCTGCTTTTGGCTCTGTGCCGGAGCAGTGGAGAGGGTGCAGGAGGGAGTGCGGGGCCCGTATCACTACCCCCCTCCTGCACTACCTCCTGCCCCCTCCCCGCTGCTCCGGCACAGAGCCGAAAGCAGCGCATGTGGGGAGGGGGTGGACCAGCAGCGCTGAATTGGGCCACCAGTTTTTGCAGCTCGCCCAATCTCCAGCACGGGACAGCCAGAGCAGGGGCCTGCACCTTCCCTGGGCTGGCCAGCCCCGCCTCCCCAGTGCCAGGGGGGTGAGTGGGGGCCCTGCAGAGTGTGATTCACTTGGGGCCCTAAGGGATGGCCCTAATTGCAGAAAGACAGGTCCTTTACATGGATACTGCAAGATTAATATAGTTGAAACCAATTTTTTTCTCCAGATCCTCGAGTTCAGTGCTCTGAAATGGGTCCCCCGGCTTTTGCATGTCAGCTAAGTTTACTAGGAAGAAATTGTGGCACTGTACTCATTCTCTGTTCAGTAAAATATGTAGAAATATTGTTGACCCTTCTCCCCATGTTCCTTGGGCTACAATGGGGATAAATGTGGCCCTGTTATTCTTTATCTTATAAACAGAGTTTAATGGCAGAGAACTTCATAATCAGCCTCACCACAGTCATCATTGCTGTTTTGTAATTTAAAATTAAATGTTTTGCTTTGACTATCAAAGGAAGAGAGAACATTGAGGAAGTCATTTCCTCAAGTTAATTATGCACTGAAGCAAAAGAATAAATTGCTATCCAGGTGAACAGCAGCAGCAACCATCTGACAGATTTTTTTCCTTCCTGTTTTAAAGTGCTGAAGGACCAGCAGGTATCTAGGACCTGCAGAAAGCATGAAATCTAGGCATTAAAATACCGTGTAGATGCCATATTGCTGAGGCTTAGTGATGTAACTATGCTCAGGGTCCTGTTGTCTGTTTTGTATGAAGATGATTTGCAAATAGGATTCAGAAAAATCCATTATATCCAGAATGATATATGGAATGCATGAAATAAAGCTGTCAGTGCTACCAGAGGCATTCAAATGTGAATATCTTTCTTTCTGTCTTTCTTACAACAAAGGCATAGATCACTGCCTCCCTCTTAGTATGATGGTCCCTGAATGCTCTATTCTCTGCAGTTGTCATAGCCACCTTGGAAGATCACTGGAGCATGTTGCTGACCTATGAGAATCAGCAAGGTAGTGGCTTATTAGTATATTATTTAGATTTGCAAATTTCTGAACTTTTTTTTTTAAGGTTTCTAGCCTACAAACACTGCACAACTGTGTAATCTCCTGAAAATCAACAGGAATATCTCTCAAGCTTATAGAGAGTTTGTGTTTATAAAATGGGGATTATTTCTGTAATCAACTAGAGCAGTTAAGAGAAACTTTTCAAAGTGGGTTGGTACAGGGATTGTAAAAGACATTAAATGAGGCTGGAGGAGAAAGAAACTGTCTCTGTTGGCATACAACAGAAACTGTCATACCTGTATACATCTCAGCAAAACTTGGAAGTGATGTAACATAATGTAACAATCCTCACACCATTTCTAACTATTGGCAAAATACACTATTTGAATATTCTTGCTAATAAAATTGGCCAGCTCACTTTGCTAGTACACATGTTTTTTTTTTATTCATTTATTCATGAATCCTCATGTAAGTGGATGATATTTTTAAGACTTTCTGTAGGGAGCAAAAGATGTCTCAAGATATCAGTTTAAGTAAACATTCTCTTGATAACTGCAGTTTTCTTGTTATGCTGTAAGAGGGTATCAGTCCTCAGCAACAAGTTATGCTTGGGGAAAATGGGCATGTCAATGGTCAGAGTATATGGAGTATAAGGAAAAGACTTGTGTAACCCCCTCCCTTTCCTCCCTGGGTTCCTTGGGAGCCGGAAACACTCATGTATGCACAGGTGCCTAAGTTTGATGACAAGGACATCCTGAGTTTACCAGTGGTGATGTTGGGATTATGGGAATTCTCTATTCATTCCTCTGCTGTGGTCCCTTTGCTTTACAGGAAATTAAACTTGGTGGTGTCTGCACTTGGCTGGATACTGTACATGCTCAGTGGCATGCCTTGGGAGCCTCCAGGACTAATCCATGTGGCTAAGAATGATCTGTGGGATGGGTCTAATCCAAATTTACTAATTATATATACAATAAATTCAAGGTACTAAATTGCATGTAACAAACCTTTACTTTAAAAAGAAACTTATTCTAACAGGATGGAATTGAATATTACTACTAATTTAAATACACAAGGGCAAGATAATAAATCAGTGGGCAGACACAGAATGTAGTTTAAAGGAAACTTATCTGACATTTTCACAGCCCTTTTTCCCCAACTCAGAGTGTACACTCCCCAGAGTTCATAACCCTGACCCCTTGCTTGCATGGACGCGCATGAAGGTTTAACAAAGGAGACAAGGCAGCACGCTGATGGTCGAGTGTATGCTTAGAACCACGCTGAAGATCTGGTGTGAGCCTAACCAAATGTCTGTAGTCCTGGCCCTGGTTCAAAGGGACTGCCACGCTGCCCCCCAACCCCCAGGCCCAGTCAGTGTCTCAGCAGACTCCCTTTCTTTACAAGCCCTGCTCCAAATTGGAGGAGGGGAGACAGACACACACACCCTCACTGCAGATACAGCTCAGCCAGCTCTAGGCTCAGACCCTGCTTTGGGCTGAGTAAGCCACCAACCTCTGAAGCTCCCTGTTCAAGTAAGCCTCCAGCGCTCTCAGGAACCCCAGGACTAGCCTCAGGCACCACAGGAGCAGTCACAAGCAGCTTCCAGATTCAACCATGTTTCTTTCTTCCCATGGAGGACCCTGTGTTCCTTTGTGCTCCTTGGAGGGTCTCTCTCCTTTTCCCAAGGGTTCATGGGAGTTGTAGTCTCTCAATGGAAGAACTTACAGCACATAGGAATTGCTTAAATGTTAGCCTCCTACTTGAATCCAAAGGACGCTAAAGTACAGGATACCTACACTTGCATGGAGTATCATGGTAATGTTAGCCCCCCCCCATCTGGTCTGGTATGCTGCTGTGCCCCCCTCTCCCATTTCTCCACTCATGGGCCGCAACTTATTCTGCCTTGCTAGGTGAGACCCCACTCCTGAGTCAACTCAGACCAGCCTTCTGTGCTGGGCAGTGGAAGTGCACTCACACTAGCCACTCATGGAGTGGTCCCAAATGTGTATGCCAAGCCACCCCCCCTCCCGCCAGATGCAACACAGAGAACTACTGGCTTGTAGGAATTCGGACCCTTCCTGACCACTCCAAGCTCATTTACTCTTTAACAAAGAAACTGATATGCAATTAGCCTTTGCTCCAAGTTAGGCATTCACACTTTGATTCTCTTTCCAAAATCCACACTTATTTACATAAAGCAAATATTAGTTCATTGATTGACATGATGTTAAGTGAATATATAGCAAATCTGTGAAAAATCAGATAACCAGTCAAGGAATTTATTATAATCAAATAAAAGATAACTTGCATTCTAAATTAAGAATCACTATAGAAGGCCATTGCTAGCTTACCGATATGCTTTGGGTACTGATGGTTTTGTAGCCAGGTCTTCGTTGCTGTGTGGATATGAATAATTCTTCTGGTTGCTTGCAGGTTGAAGCCCAAAGGCTAAAAGCCCCTTCTCAGTTTAAAGTGTGTCTTTATCTCTTTTCTATTGAGGCCCTTAGGTGGCACTGCCTTAGTTATTCATACCTTCACTTGGTACATGCGAGCATAACTCTGTTTGTCTGCCCTCCCCATCTTGGGGACATGTTTCACATCTGTACACGTGTATGATGCTGCAAGAAACATGACACCATAACATATTGTAGAGCAGGCCTTGAACATTCAAAAAACACCTCAATTGATGCACTCTGCAGCCATGTGATTACATTGCAAGGGTGTCACTGGAAGGGAAGATACACAGATCACGTTATGGTAATGTATAATGTGGATGCGGCACATCAGAATCATGCCACATGATTAGCTGCCTGTTTGACAGTCTCAGCAGAGGAAACAAAGAATGAAAGAGTATGGAGACTGCAGGCAGGAAATGTATGCCTGAGGAGGAAAAAAAAACCCCTCCTTTTGCTATTTTGAGATGATCTCTGGTATTTGTGCAATATTTTTGTCTAATATTTGTATATGCTCACCGATAATTTACAAACCTTGCAATTTCTAAAGCATAGTTGCTCCAGGGAACAGAAAGTACACAATGTAACTTAGCCTGCCAATTCCATGGCAGGAATAGCAAATGCTCACAGTGTGCGGTTCAAAACAACCCGCCTCCTATTTGTACAAACTGTTCACTGAACACTTGCAAATAAATGGGTGTATAAACATCCCTGACCTCTTCTTGACTAATTCACAAGCCATTAAAGGAAAGATTAATTTGATTGGATAACTTAATCACCACAAAGAACAGCTGAATCAATAATAAATATAACAACATAGCCCCTGAAGAGCAAGTGGCTTGTGGAACTTTCTAGAAACCATGGCAGTTGATGGCTATCAAAAATCAAGATGGTTTGAATACAAGAAATACAACTGGGTTTAGGAATCAACTCTTCTTCCATTCTATCTCTGCTCTTTTAAAAATTAATTAATTTGTTACCCTGGAAAATGAAAGTCCCAGATTCACATAAAATCTATAGCCTGGTCAGTGGGGAATGACTGTTTTCTTAAAACAAAACAAAACAAACAAACAAACAAAATCAAGGAGTCCTGTGGCACTTAATGACTAATGGATTTATTTTTCAGATGCTTCAAAGTGGGATTTTCTCCTATGAAAGTTCATGTGAAAAATAATTTTTTTTTGGACTAGACTAATACAGCTGCCCCTTAGGAACTTGTCCTCTTTTATTACCCCACTAGGGTTTAGGGGTTTGTTTGTTTGTTTTTTTTAACCTAGATTTTAAAGAAGTATGTGTATGATCTCCATGAACATTCATTACTTGAATCCTGTGCTCCAATTGCCAAGAAGGGTTCTAACTGAATAGTATGATATCCCACATATACCTTTTCACTGCTCCAAACATAACTTACTGAGAATTGCCACTCTTTTACAACATAGCAATAAAGCTGCAATTATTCAGACTTTATGTGGTTAAATCACATCTAGAGCTAGCTAACTGAATAACTTAGGTACCAAGGAGCTGGGTTTGTTTTAATAATAGTAACTTCATTTACATTGAGATTCACCTCTGCCCTCACCCACTAAGCTTGACTTTGCTCACTGATGTGTAGTGAAATCTCATAGCCCATCCTCAACCCTTATCTTTCCTCAATTGCAAAAGTCAAATAGGGAACAGGAGGAAAAAATGAACAAGCCTCTGATATATTTAGCATTGGTTCTGAATGAGAAGTGTTCTACTACACACACTGTTAGTGCCCTCTACTGTTTTTTCCCCTCCCCTACCTTGTAATCATTTCTGGAAAAGGAGAACACAGCAGTGAATGTGTCTTTTTGCTTCTTACTGCCCTTCAAATATTTTTGGTTTTGTGTGGGAACAGATAGAAAAATTAAAGTTCCAACACACATTTTTAAGAAGAGAATGTTCTTAATTCTTTCCTTTATTCATCATAAAGGACACACTGAGGAAGGAGAGAATAAATATGCTTTTGAGCATCTCCTCAGTGAACCTCACCACTACAGACTGTTTGAGCAAAGTGGAACTGGTGTAGGAATGCTATGTATTTACTAGTTGTGCTAAGTGTAGATTAGGCAGGGCCATAATGAAAGAAACTTTTTTTGAGAGAAAATAAATTGAAAATGCACACAACACACACACACACACACACACACGCAAAATTCTTATGTCAGATTTTCCTTTTATTTCCTGTCAGTTCAAATGGAAGAGGAGAAGGCTTAAAACCAAACTGATTTTAAATGTTTGGGGTTGTTTTACAGTAATTAGCCAGTATAGTTTGAAAAACAGTGGGTCATCCAAAACTTTTTGCCTCCCTCTGTTTCTGGCATATAGTATGTTAAATGTCGAACATGCTACCTTTACCTTTAAGCTGTAGAAACTGCTGCACCTATGTTTTCTGATATATAGTATGTTAAATGTAGAACATGTGACCTGTAAGGTGCAGAAGCTGCTGCACCTACAGTTTCTGCCATTTGAAGTGTCAAATGCTTAATGTGTGAGTTACCCATTGATCTGAGCATGCGCAGAACATACCAAGTAAAAGAAACTGCCAGACCATACTTTTTCACACTACACCGGCCACTTGAGTTCAAGGCACTTGAAAATGACTCATGCAATAGAGGTCTGATGCTGCAATTAATTGTACTTGGCAGACTGCTATGTGGGCATGTGATATCAATTGCAAGATCCAAAGCTGCCCAGACTTTTAGAACATTTTACTTTTTTTTTAATTTTTATTACAAAGATTTAGAATGATTCTATCAGTGTTATTTTGAGCAATGTAGCAATCATCTGATCAACAAACAGGGAACAAATTAATAAGACTTTTTATCACCATTCTGAGATGGACCCCAAAGATCATTTGCTGTTAGGCAGATCATAAATGAGACTGCTTTTAACTAGTTAAAAATGCTTCCAATTTGTTCTGAACCTGATTTGGCAAAACAGTCCTGGTGTGTTCTGGAACAAATTTTAATAATTGTTTTCAACAGTGTGTTTGAGCACGGGTACTGTTATTTATTCGACCAGTGCAAATATGTCTGAAATGGGCACAAACACAATTGAAAACTGAGTGTAGATGGAGCCTTTTAGATCTTTAAGAAGATCTTACCCCCATTGTTTTGCTGCCTGAGCATGGTCAGTGGAGTCCTTGACTTTGTTTTTGAAGAATAAATTGCCTTAACAATAGGAGCAGGTGATGCAGTGTCAGATTGTGTTCTAAAAAAAATTATTCAGCTCTGAATACCTAATGTTCCATGTCCCATGCCATTGTGTAGTTGTGTGAACTGCAGACTGAATATATTTTTTATTTGCTGCATAATTGTGCTCCAGAATTTTTTTTTTAAATAATTGTTTACAAAACAGCTTTCTAACTATTAAATATAAATAAATGCAGAAATATCTTGGATTGGCATATAACTATAAATAATAATTAGGAGACATGTGAACTGTGCCCTGTCAATGAGGCATTCATTCTGAAGCCTAATATTGATATTATACATATCAGCATTATTGACTACTTCACTCCTGATCACTTTAGAAGTAATAAGAGGCTAATGGGTATGGTAGTTTGGTGGATGGGGCAGCTGCAGGGTTTACTGTTCTGCTGAATGAAAAATGGATGCTACCACAATTTAATGTAATTTCTGCCACTTTCTGAAAGGAGGAGGGGAGAGACGCAATGCAGACCTTCTTCAGTGCCTAAATGTCAGTGGCCTCTTCACTGTCAGCTAGAGCACAGGTTGGGTCCCTATGCCTTCTTGCATGCCCAAAACCCCAACTGCCTGCCCCTTACTCAGCTGCCAAAGCCTACAGTATTCCCTTAACAATGTCTAGAGGGAAATTGTGTGTTTTTCAATTCAGAATCCTCCCACCAAGTGGAAACTGAAACCTTGGTGGAAGCATCCATTTGAAATTAATATGAAAAAAAATTGATATACTTGTAATGAACATTATTTTTCATTGAGGGAGAGCCTATGAAGGAAGAACTGCATACATATCTTAGAGGTACCTGGTGTCACATTGCGTATAGAGTGTACTGCAAAGACCTGAAGCCTTGAGAATGCTAAGGAGGAGGGCCTTTTCTTTAAAGCACTTAAAGGGCTCACATTCTTATTACCTCAAAGACCATCTCTCTATCTGCTCCTTACCACAACAGCAACAATCAGCAAATGGTCTGGAACTCACAAATGTCAGGATGCAGTTAAAGTCAACTACAAAAAAGAGGCTCTGCAGTTGTACAACCTAGGGCATCTGATAAGTTTTTGAAGGCCAGTAGCTACAGGGAACTATTGTAATCTGGTTCAGGACCTCCAGAAGTAATGTCTAATTTACATGTATTGTTCATTGTTTTGTGTTGGAATACATTTGGCTCCTGGCTCTTTCCTGTGGTAGTATATTATACACCTGCTGACAGCAAGAATAATTGCTGTGAACAGAATGAAAATGCCTTCTTAAGAAAGTTCCTTGTTTGTTTACTTCCTTTTTCACACTATGAGCATTACTGCATATGTAAGTTTAAAGACACCAGTAATTCTTAACCTTATGGTCTTCTGGTGTAAAAACATGTAACATGCTTGGCTGCCACAATGTTTCCAAAGTTAAGAATAATAGGGCTATTTTAAAATCAATAACACTGTATTGCTTGTTTTCTTTCACATTGATTGATACTATTTTGACTCATGGCTGTATTTTTGCAGATACTACAAAGGGCAAAAACAGTTCTGATTTCCAGTTTTAGAACTCTTCTTAAAACAATATCTAGTTTTAAAGAAAAGGGGACATTGTGAAGTCATCTAAAAAGTTCTTATCATTCTCCTTTGCTAACAATATTGAATTACACTCTTAAGGCTGATGTTGGATGTTTGTGACCTCCCTGCCCTTCCTGTCTTGCTAAATGGGATGTAGGAAGCTATATAGAAGAGAAGCTTGAGAGAGCAGCTACTAAAGTAATGATTTACTTTCTTTGTTAAAAATGACATCAAAACCAATTTCTACTTGGAAAGAGGTTGCAGAAGTGCTCTCCATACCTGCTCTGGGGTACAGTGCTATGTGACGATGAGTGGGGATGGATGCTCTTGGAAATAAAGTCACGAGTAAACCCATAACTTACTTCTGCAAATCCTTCTACCCATTTTTCCTAGCATAGAATTTATAGAGAGGATTGGGTTGTCATGGGGGTACAGTAAATATCACAAACCAAGTTAGGGAAAGAAAATAAAAGTAAGGTAATGACCAAAGTGTTTCTTTTACTTGCTCTCTCATAAGGGTGCGTGCGCGCACGCACACACACTCACACACACAGAGGCAGCCTAAGGGAATACATTCACCAAGGTTCATTTAGCTGAAGAAGTCATCTTAAATTATGGACAGGGGCAGGTTTTAATGTTAATGATAAATTGGTGTTTCTGAATGTGTATATGTATGGGTTTTAGCTAATATGGTGTTCAAATCATTTGTTATAGGTGAATAAGTGTGTTGCAATGATAAATACTTAATGATTGGTTGATAAAGATTTCAGAATCCTTTTTTTCCTGTTTATTGAAAATGTCTGGGTTTTCATCAGCTACTAACAACTTGAACGTATATAATATTTGCTCAGAAAGTACATCAAGATTCTGTAACAAAGAGGTATAATAATAATTCAATAATGCCATCTGCTTGCTGAGTGTAGTTATCATTTGAAAGCCAAGGCGAATTTTACTTAGTTTTGATTAGAAAATGAAAATGTATCCATATTTGTAACATCACTAATCATACCTCCCAAAGAAAAGGTAGCAATAGCTGAGGAAATGGTTGCTTTCATAAATAAGTGGTAGATTGTAGGCTGCCTACTAGTAGCCTGATTAGAGGGCAGGTACAACTATTTAGCACGCTCTCCAAACTAGTTAGTATTTATCCCTTGCTTCAGCACAGATGAATTCCAAGATGGTGCTCTTAATTGGGGGCATCAGTTTTATTAAGGTGTACTGAACCACAAAAGGGGATGAGGTGACTAGGTGTCTGCCCTGCACTGGCTAGGAAGAGTTAAGAGACGCCTGGGAGAGAAGCAGCTGCAGGGATAACCAGTCAGGGTACAGGATTCTGATATAAAAAGGAGTTGAAGGAAGAGCAAGGACAGTCACTCCTAACAGCTTAGGATGGAAAACTGACTTCCCTGAGGTTGAAAGAAGGCAACACTTTGGACAGAAAAGTGGCTGACTGCTGGGTCTCTGTGTGAAACAGAGGCCCTGATATTAGAGAAGAAGAGGCACTGGGACTGCAGGGGAGAGGCCCAGAGACAACTGTTCAGAAGTTGGAGGAAGAGGTGGTGAAAGTGGACCACATATGGGGCTCCTGGGCCAGAGAAGTGGGTGGGCCCAGGTTCTTCCCTGCCTCTTCCAGACTGCTGGAATATAGGGATGGACAGTGGTGGCCTCTGAAGTAGATGGCAGAAATGCGACTGTCAAACCCCCCCAGAAGGGGTGGGGTGGGGCACAAGTTGTCGTTTAGCCAGAGGTCAAACAGTAGGCCTTAAAGTCAAGGTGGTTTGTTAAAAGATTCTAGGTCAGTGAATGAATTTTAATTTAAAAGAAGGCACTTTGTTTCACCTGTTCATCAGTCAGTTCATTGAACCTTTGTTGTAGAAAAGAACACTACTAAGATTTTTTTTTTAATTTATTTGTTGTATGTAAATAGTCTCTTCTGTTTTGAAAGAGAAACAGTTTCTTCAGTTTTTCTCATTGTAAGGATAGGACATATTTGTCTCACCAGTAATTTTTTAAAATGGAAGAACTTTTAAGAGCAACCACTATATACAATATATTAGAAAAGCAACTATTTAAAATGAACAGTGACAGTAAAATCCTACTTAAAATTAGTATATAATTAATGCTGATGAGCTGACTATCTCCTGCTCTGGGAGTGAAGGTATTCCCAGATCATAATAAACAGCACTGAATCAGGTTTGAAGCATCATCAGAATTCATAATGGGCACAGCAGGAGGGAATGCAAACACATATAATGGCTTTGTCGAGAAAGCATTGCCAACTTTCCTGAAATTGATAAGGTCATTATAGCAAGACCCTAACTTGGATAAATATAAGGGACCTTTCTGTGCCTTATCTCTTTAAAATATTCAAACAGAAGGGTGTTCTTTTCCACATGGAGTAACCCCAGCTATTAAATCATTGATGCTGCTCATTAAACAGTGCCACTTTCATTTTTTGCTAATGATTTAACTTTAAGCTGTTATTTTCTATCATCCTGTCTTCCAAATACCTAGCCTTTCTGGTGGCCAATTTAGTAGTTGAATCCCTTGAGAAGAGGATAATACCAGCCTCCTGCTATTTATTTCTGTAATGTTCTTGACAGATATAAAGCTACTTTTGTTCTCACCTTCTATGAAAGACAATGGAGAAAGAATTAAGTATTCATTATTATGCACATTAGCATCTTGTTACAGTGAGTGGCACAAGCTCCTGGCATTTGGGTTTATTTTTCTTGGTGTGATGTAGGAAGTGGTTGTGTGTTTTTCTGCTGTCAGATTTCTGTTTCTAACTACTAACTATGAACCAGGTCAGTTTCACAAGTCTCATTTTGGGTGTTCCTCACCGCTGCTGTAGTTGATAGATAATTGCAGGTTGGCAGAGAAAGGCAGGGGAATAATAATGGACATACATGAAATCCAGCAAACAATGTAATTGTTCATCTGATGGCTAGGCAGTCATGAAAGGAACAAAACAAACCACCAGGAAAACAGTTGTTATGGCCAAGGAAATAAGTAAAACGGGCTAAAGGCTTATCTATGGACAAATACATGACTTTTGTCACTGTTTTCAAGCCAGTCTTTATGCGCACTCTGAGTTTGCTCTCTCCTATTGTTGGTATGGGGGGGGGTGCTCTTGTCTGTTTTTGTCTTCCCACATTCTCAGGTTCTCCTTATCCGCTGATCCTGCTCTTCTCTGGTGAAAGCAGATGAGGCACATTCCCTTCCTCACAAAGGCCCAGAAATCATTACTGACTTACTCCCATTGAAGACTATGGTAAGATTAACAGTGGAGGCAGGGCCAAGCTCCCACTGTGTATCAAGGCACTACTGGCTCCTGAGAACCTCTGTGGCAAGTGGTTAGTTTCATTTGGATGAGGATGATTGGAGTTAGATAATTAGGAGGTAAAAACTATTGATGTACAATTGTAGTCTGAGGTAGTCAGAGATAGTCCGATTCTGATCTCACACTGATTTACACTGATGCAGTAACTGACCTCAGTGGCATTACTGTTGACTTATGCCAGTATAATGAAGAAAGGAATTGGGCCCACAGGGAACTCAAGTGGATGAGGCACTAGAATATATTCAATGATGTATAATTATGGCTGTCCAGCTCATCATTAAGAGTGCTACTTTGTGTGTGTGTAAGAGAGAAAACACATTTTTCATTATTGAGGTAATTTTATGCGATCTAAAATGTGAATCAAGTCTAATTTTGTCATAAATGTTTGGATTTCGGTAAGTTGAAAGGGGGGGGAAGAAATATATTGAGATATATATTTCTGATAACAAGTCACCTTTAGATTTGGATGGCCACCCTTAACCCAAAACCACCCTTAGAAACATTGTCTGTCCAGTTTACTTGATTGGTGGCTTCATGTAAGTATTGAAAAGAAATATAGAGAGAACTGATCCTTGTGGGACTCCAAGTGAAAATTCTAGTGGTAGAAATGCACTTTCCTATTGCTACTGTTGTGTGTGTCCCTCCAGGAAGAAAAAGATGCATTTTAAAACATAATCATGGATTCCTGCCACCTCCCTGAAGCAAGACAGCAGTATGTCATGGTTAGCAATGTTGAATGTTATGGAAAAATCCAGGAGATGGAGGATGAATGTATGCCTTCTAGCCCACTGAAAAAAAACACCTTCAGTGTCACAAAAGAGGTTTCAGTTTCATGTCCTAATTTGCACTCAGACTGAGCTAGCTCTCCAATATTAGCTTCAGTGGTTGAGCTTATAACTGGCCTGTAGCTAGCTTCTCTATAAACTGACTCAGAAATGGCAGATTTGACTCTGGGAGATAGTTTGCTAGAACTGAAATATCCAGGGTGGGTTTCTTGAGCGTCAGTCAGATTATTGCATGTTTGCAGGAGGAAATGAAAATTCCTTCCCGAAATGTGTTGTCTATTTTAGGCAGGAATAACACCAGTCTTCTATGACTATCTCACATGATCCAGGAAAGCATAAGGCAGATTCATAAGTATTAGATTGACAGTCCATGTAGTTTACAGAGCTTTTTGATGAGTGAATCCCCTGAGCTCTGGAAATGAAGTTAGGGTTTTGATTGGTGAGTACAGATGGAGCAGATTCATGTTAGTCTTTGTGGGAGCTCCTCTTGCATTCCTGAGCAATAAGATAGGTCAGAATTTGATATGGGCGAAACTAATTGTAGTATGGCAGAGTGGTCTCTTTCCAATATAAAAGAGGTTACGTCCCTAGTGTGAGCTGCCAACCCCTCCCCACCCATCTCACAGGAAGTATGGAGACAAGACAGGAAGTATCAGAATAGGGCCTTGCAACTCAATTGTAACTGGACCAGGGAAGTAGGCAGTCATCCCCCTGAGGAGCTGATCCCTTAGCAGAGCACACGACCAGAAGCAGCAGTGAGAAAAGGCACCCAACCCCAGAGACAGAACTCCCAGGGGAGAGATCACAGGACGAGCCATGTCGCCATGAGACAACATCAGGTACCAATGATTATGGAGCAGCAGCAGCAGAAGTCAATAGGAAACAAGATTCACTAGCCCAAGAACCAAGAGTTTGGTCTGGCTCTGCTGCTGGAACATGAGGTATTTCCCAGTCAACCCAGTGGTAGGATAGCTTGCCACTGTTAAAGCCCTGGACCTACTGAAGACGGGTAAACTTAGGTGTGGGGACAGGCAATGCACTAATCTTTAGGGCAGAAAGCCAGCAACACTGACAGTCTAATAGTTGCTGTTTGCCCCAAGCAGGAAGCTGAAGGCTATAAACTGTTTAATTGCACCACCCTTGCCAGAGCCCTAGCCTACTGCTACTTGCCACAGCCAGAAAGCTGAGAGCCATAGACTGTTGAAGTGTTTTGCCCACATACAAAGGACCTGAGCCCTAGACTCTGCTGTGCACTCCAGTGGAAAGTCCAGGGTTACTAGCTGACTGGTGATGTCAGTTCCCCCCCCCTTTCATCCCCCCCCCTTTTTTTTTGGAGACCTGAAGTGATTAGATGATTGTGTGATTCCAAGGAAGAATGGCTGATGAATGGCTGGTTGACATACTGACTCCCTGATGTGGCCAAGAAGGAAGATAGTTACACTAATCCATAACCTTAGACATGTGTCTTTTAATAGTACTGTCAAAAGAGGTTGAGCAAAATGCTAGTATTTAGCTTTATCAGTATTATGACAATTCTGAGAATGACTCATCAGAATATTCCTTTATTTTTCCTTATTTCTATAGCTCATTTCTTTTTACAACAGAATTTCAGATTCCATAGTTTTATTGTATGACCTTAAAATACCACATATTAGATTCACTTTCCTTAAAGTGTGCTTAGTAAGGATATATTCTAAGAGGTTCTTCCTAATAAAAACAAAAATTATAGCTCTTTTGAAGTAATAAGTAATTTTTCAATGCATGAAGGTGATCAAAGAGCAAAGCCAGCTCTTTCAGCATACACAGTCAAGATG
The DNA here is from genome assembly GCA_007922195.1 of Podocnemis expansa. Lineage (NCBI taxonomy): Eukaryota > Metazoa > Chordata > Testudines > Podocnemididae > Podocnemis > Podocnemis expansa. The sequence goes on along the minus strand of ML682018.1, from coordinate 5,178,184 downwards.
ATTTAATTACCCAGGATATTTTAGGAGTATTAGAAATTTCTCTCTTCATATATATTTACTTGTGTACACCTGGCCTTTGCAGAAAATTCTACATTTTATTCCTCTTAATTATAGTCCAGCATATATAGCTGTGTCTCACCCATATGTGTGGTCTGCCCAATACTGAGTCGGGCAGAGGATTACAAGAGTCGGTCTTTTTTTTTTTTCCCTGTCATATTGTGTAGTTCTTACTGCACTTTAGGATGAAGTCTTAAGGTTATGTTTATACTGCATGTTTCTTTGTCTGGTGTGTAGAGCACACATCTTTACAGCCCCTTAAGAGCAGTGTTCCTGCTGAGGCATGGCTTAGGTAATTAGAGTACAGACACCCCTGAAAGATGTTGGTACCTATGCAACTACACACCTTGCTCATGCACACTGCACTTGTTCAGAATGCCTCCTTATCTGCACTGCTACTTTTAGCAGTGTAGTTTCCTGATGCCTCCCCATTGCTGGAGTCTTTTTCCTCTTCAGGAGGAAACTTCCTTAGCGGGGAAAGATTCTGGCAGGGAGGTGGCAGCATGGAAAGTCTTGAGCAGCTTTCCATCATAGAGCCTTTTTTTGCAGTAGGGAAAGTCTTGGCCAGCTTCACATAGCTTCAAAGCATCTGATCAAGTGGAATTTTCTGCCACGAAGGCTCATGCAATAAATAAATTTATTAGTCTTCAAGTGCCACAGGACTCCTCGTTTGTTTTACTGAACTAGACTAACACAGCTGCCCCTTTGGAATTTCCCATAGCTGGAGCCCTTCTTCCATCAGGAAAAGAGTCCGCCAGCAGGCAGCTGCTGAAGTCTTTCCCTGCTACCTTTCTTTCGCAAGAGCATTTCACTAATACATGTAACTACACACTTCGGTGTAGATGCAGCTTCCTTTTCACTGTAGTGTGTAGGTGCACATACACTACCTGTCATCGTCAGTAGTGTTATATGTAGACTAAGAGACCAGAAGAAATGGTCTGTGTGGTATTCTCTCACGAAAGAAGAATGGTAAGGTAGAAGCAGATGGAGCACACAAACCTCTACCCAGATATTTGAGAAAAGGATGGTAAAATATTGTACTTTTGCAAGGTACAATTTCTTTGTTCTGGTAAGGTGTGCACAATTCACCTCAGACCTTACCCCTATTGCTAGCATTTAATTTGCCCCATCATCAAAACAAATATTTTACCATGCAATTTTATCCAAATCAGAATATATTTTGTAGCTGTCTGTGGAAAATTTGCTATTAACTGCCATGCTATAAATATGCTAGAGGAATAGAGCTACCTCACTGTTGCTCCTTTAGCATAAATCAGTGCCAAACCGAAGCTCAGCTTTGCCACCCTTACTTCTGTTGAGAAGCACCTGGAGTTATCACCTCAGCTGGAGTAAAGGTAGCAGAATGTGGCTACAAGTCAGGAAAACAAATATTCTACATTTGTGGCATACCTAAAATTTGCATGAAAGGTTGCTTTTAAAATAATTTTGTATGAATGGTTACGTAGCAACAGACTGAGCTTTCATTTAAAAGTGCCTGAAGAAATAGTCAAAAATGTTATGCTTTGATGTGATATACAGAGTGTTTAAGAAAAAAGTAGTTTGTACTTTTTTGATAACAAATCTTTCATTTACAACATTGTATTGCTATAAAAAACATCATATGTCAAATCTTAAATTGAAAAACATTGTGTGGCTAATAGAAATTCCATTATAGATTCACTTAAGGTATTTATCAATTTAAAAGTGTCTATATTTCATGTCTTTATTTTTAACCAGAGCTCTTTATACTAATGAAATAAGAATGGAAATTATTTCTTGAATGCTTTGACAATGAATTACTTATTTCTCCCTTCCTTTCCAGGTACCAACAATTTTGCCAGAAATTGGTCCTGGAAACAATCTATATAGCATAATAAACCAAGCTGCAGAAAAAAGATATGTACTGTAATAAGCTATGTAGATTATGTTCCTGATGCAAACATGCAGTGTTTTCCAAAATAAATTAGGCTTGGATACTATCACTTTGTTGCTACAGTTATATTTCATTTATATTCAGAGGTATTTTCTTTTTAACTTGCATTTTATTACCTAGTTCTTACAATTCCCCCTGCCCACCCATCATTAAAGTAGAAAATAAATAGACAGTAAAACATAATTTATAATCTCTAATGTGGAAGCCAAAAAAGATAGCAAATTCCTGTAGTTTTCTATTTAATGTTACCATCCTGTTTTAATGTGTATTAACCTTGGCTCACTTTACATTTATATACGCTATAGTGTGGACTGGATCACAGACTGTCTGATAACTTCATTTATATTTTCTTGTCAGTTCCAGATGGATGAGAACCTCATTTTCACCTGACAAAATGTGAAGACATGAGCAAGCATTTTCAATAATTACTGATAAAATGACCAGTCTTAGCAGAACTTTTCACTGTGTGCCAGGTATAATTCTTAATGCAATGAGTAGGTTCCATGGAATTAGCATCTTTATTTTATTAGTGTGTATATGTTTTTGTTAATGACTTCATCCTCCTTGTTGTCCCCAGTCACAGCAGAGTCAGGATGCCTACCCCAGGACCAGAGTTGGATTAAGGGAGGAGCTTTTGGGGCTGTGGGCCCTGGCCCCACAGTCCCCCCAAATCTAGCCTGGCTAGCCCGAGTGGAGGGCTACTGCCATTCATTCTGCCTGCTCAGCACCATGTTATCTGGTCTGCTCACCAGCCAGCCCAGGGGTGGAGCAGGAGTACTGTGGCCTCTGCACCCCCAAGCATCCAGCAGTAGCATTGCCTGCCCCCAAACCCCCAGAACCCTCCTGCAGCTGCTCCTGCCCATAACAGCTCAGGCTAAAGCTCCCCCCACCCCCTCTGCAGCACCAGCCACTGCTCTGGATCCCCTGACCCCTCCAGCACAGGGCGAGGGGGTGATGGGGGGCCCAGAAGGATGGGTAGCTCTGCCCCCCACGTGCTGGTCTTGATCTGGCCCTGCCCACTATGGAAGTTGGGGGTGTTAAACAGGTGAGAATGAGCAGTTCCTCACAAACCAAGACATTTATTACATCCTCAGGAATAATAACTTACTGTTCCTCAAAGCACTCAGTGGCCATGGTCTCCTGAAATCTTTTGCAACCACTATAGACTTTTTAAACCAAGAGAACTTCTCCAGTTACGGCAACTGTTTTATGACTAAAGTTATTAATGAGCAAAAGTCTTTGCAGGATTAGTAACTTTTACTCACTAGGGTGCCTCGCAACATAGCAGAACTGGCCTAGTCCATGCTCCATAATGGAACAAGATTTAGAGCCTCCTACAAGCCTATATATTCTTGCCTGTATGCCATAGAGCCAACCTCAATGACAGGCTGCCTATACATTCCTGTGCTGTAGAGTTTGAGGATAGGTTGGGAAAGAGGGAGGGTTGGCAAAGTAGAAAAACAACAAGCAGTTGTGTGGCACTTTAAGACTAACAGATTTATTTTTTATGCAAAAAATAAATCTGTTAGTCTTAAAGTGCCACACAACTGCTTGTTGTTTTTTTACTGGACTAGACTAACATGGCTATCCCTTTGGAGATTGGTAAAGTAGATCCACCAGCTACTCCTCTGTCTCCCCTGATAGGGCGGTTTTGGTATCATGCCACAGCTTGGGGAAGAGGAATTTTTTATTGCTGTTCCCCATTGAACCCCCTTCTATTAAACTCAGCTACTTAATGCTCATTCCTGGCATATGTTTGTGTTGCATGGTGGGAGGATGAGGGGATGATTTGCTCTTTTAGTTTTTAGAACCTAATGTTGGTGACCTGGTTGTCATAATGGTGAGCATCCATGTCTCCCTTTGACTTACAGCAGTATTTGCTCAGCATCTCAGAAAAACAGCCTATGGGAAAGGTGTGGCAGAAGAGAGAAAAATTTCTAAACCTTCACCTCAGCCATAATGTAGGACTTTTAAAGCTTCTGTGACCAATCAAACTCTTAGAATAACCATTGTTCATGCTCTAGCCTAACTAGTCCCTACCTTCATCTCTCACATGTCATTTGTTTGCCAACATAACTGGTAAGGATGATGTGAATGGGAAACTCAGGGACATTGAATGCATATTGATTAAAATTGAGGGAAAGGTTGGTACAACTCTGTATTAGACAAAACTCCAGATTGTTGAAATAATTCAGTAATAACTTTTCTTAAATATTTTCCTCCATCTTATGCTCTAAAAATTGCAAAGAAATAAATTGTCCCAAATTAAGTTGTTGAACTGATGTTTCCTAGTAACAATGTATTTCAGAAAAGCTACAGCTAACATTCCTTTATTTATTTTGGTACTTTATTTTGCTGAGACCTTTCTTATTCCTATTTAGATGATGATTTTACTCATCTAAGAAATGTGAATCTAAATAACAATTTTTATTTATTACAGCAAAAAGCTGGTTTGGGAGGAATACTTGAACAATTTGTAAAAAATTCAAAGGGTAATGTATTGGTGGGTGGTGGTCCCTCCCAAGCCTAATACCCTGTCTTTCAGATTAAAAGTAATTTATTTACTGGGATCAAAATAAATCTACCTTTACCATATATGCTGTAAGAGCAGAATTATGCATGGACTGCAAGATGAAGTTATATTAACTGGCAGCTAAATAGTTACAGACACTAATTATATTATGAAGAAGGGTAATATATTTTCTTACTGTCCTTCTTAATTTTCATAGGTTTTTGTTTGGTTTGGTTTGTGTTTGTCTTTTTTGATAACTGCTATTAGTTCCTTTTCTACTGTCTAGGAAGATGAGTAAACAGCTGTCTCAACAATTGATGCTCTTGCTGTTCCCCAATAGACCACCTGTGTCACCTCTTACTTAACAGATGCATGTAGAACTGTGAAAGCATGAGAGACAAAACCTAGGGAGCAAACTCTTATTTCAGGGTGGCATAGGGCATGCAGAGTTATATTCAGAGAAAATATTTTCTAGTGAAAACTAAGGAAGCTGCCACTTTTTTGCTTTGACTGTTTCGCTGAGTTATCCAAGATTCTAACACAATTAAATTAAAGCATAACTGAAACTGGGTGAATAACTTGCAGTGTTTGTTTTGTCTGGCCCCTTTTCCCTGTTTGTTAATTAAGCATGAACAGATTTTGATTTAATGAATGCATTATTTGTAATTGTTCAATAAGCTGTTTGAATAAACTTTAGCTTAATGCAGGGGCAGATTAAGAGGCCTTGGGGCTCTTGGTCCCAGCCCACTGGGGCCCGAGGCCCTCCCCTTGGAATGGCATATGGTGTGGCTTCTGGCCATTCAGGCCATTCAGCCTTCCAGCTGGCCCTCCCCTGAGAGTGGAGTGAACAGGGTCAACCTGCCTCGTCCTTGGAGGTGGACCAGCTGACCCAGGAGGGGGGTGGGATCACAGAGCTGTGCCTCTGGCCCAGGGAGATCCTGCGCCCCCTCCACCTGCCAGCAGGGCAGGGGGCCCCTGGGCATGGGTCCCATAGACCCATCCAGTAGTCTGCCCCTGGTAATGATAATTCAGACTATGACTGCTGTTGTAACAGTAACTACTAGACTTCATAGACATAGACCCCTTTCATATTGTGAAGAAATTAAACTTTGTTACCCAAGTCATATGACTAGGGCCAAGAACTATAATTCACTCTTTTACTTGCACTTCTGTGTATTGCACCCTTAATACGGCTGTTAGTCATCTAGTCAATATTGAGACTGGGTGACTGGTGACCTAGGTCACGTGATATGGTTTTTCTTCCCAGACTGACGGGTCCAACCTTTATGGTAGTTTATGGGGAAAAAAAATATAGAGAGATGTAGGATATCGAGAAGCCTCGGAAACAATAGGGCATTTTTCATAAGTAGCAGCATTATATTTAGCTATGTACTTAGAGCCCTAGGTTTCTTCTTGACCAATAACAAGCCTGATTTATGGTCTGTCCAGCAGAACTTGCATTCTTGCTTCCCTCTGTCCACCAAAAAAGGTGTTAACTTCATCTCTTTATTGTGCCAGAGATGCCTGCATCAACACATTTTCCCTCTTCATCTCCTTCTGTGATTCCTTTTTTTTTTTGTACTGCCTCTTAGGTTTGGGATTGTGTGCATCATTGAAACACTCTCTTTCCCCATTCTAATCCTTTCTTCATATCAATTTTTCCCATTATGCCCAGGAGAAATCAATTAAACATAACATAAAAACAAACACAGCAATAACGAACAACCCTTCTAAGTTATTTTCTCCTCTAGGTATAATAGTCTTCTGTATATCACTTTCTTACTCTGAAAATTCTTAAGGGTTGGGATGGCCTTTATTGTTGTGTCACATATAGTTGTGAGCATATCAGCCCTTTAAATAATGACTAATAATTTTTGCAAATAAAAATTTACTTACGTGACTTTGCTCTGAAAAGCCAGTAAGCAGATTCACAGGTGAGTGAAAAGAGCTTGTAGATTTTGTTTTCAATAACATTAGTGACTAACAACCCCACCATTTGCCTAGTTTAACATTGGCAGTGTCATGGTTCATTGGCAGAGCAAAGCAGATTATATTCAGGGAGCTTGGGAGATGTGATTTAAGGGGTGATATTCAGACTTGCTACTGCAGAGCCCTCCAAGGATATAAGATCAGACCTCATGAAGCTCAGAGCTGTAATCTTCTCTGGGCAGGTTTCTAACCACTATAAAGCTCTTCCGCATGTAGTTTCAGTGATTTCCTCTCTCCGCCATGCACACTCATTGGTCTATAATTTTGAATCCCTTCTTTGCTAGGTATGTAGCATTGTGCTACACTTTATCTGTATTTGAAGAAAGAATGACTGGAAATATGAAAGCTTATTATGCATCATTCTTCTGAATAACTATGCTATATATTGCTGTGAATATCAGTTTGCCATCTTAATAACTACATTTCTGCAAAGAGGATTGGAAGGAATTGCTTTGGTGCGTCTTCTGAACACACAGACTTTCTGTGGTTTTTAAGGTTATGGTGGCCATTTTGTTTATTTAGTCTTTAGCCTTCCACAGGTAATGCAGCTTTTAAAATCTTTGTTTTCACATCAAAGGTGCCAAAAGATGTTGATGCCAGAAACCAAAGGCAGACTCTACAAACCAGATGTGAGTGGAGCTGAAGAACTGCCAGACATTTTTTTTAAAAAAGGAGTAGCTCTGAATGTCTGCTATTAAGAAAGAATATTCCTGTGATAGTTAGCACTTGGACCCAGCAACATCTTGCAGCCCTGACATTATCAGAAAGATATTTTAACACTTCCGTTTAAATAGTGTATATACTGTGAAGTATCACAGTATTCTTTTTTCCTTTAGAAGACTGTGGATTTTTGATATCTTTTACATACGTAAAATATATAATAGCATGGATAATTATTAGTCGAAGGTAGTCATCTAAACAGCTCTTAATGGTACAAATCTGTGCCCACATGTGTGTACGCACAGAGAGTAATAGAAGGTCTCAAAATCCTGACATTTAAATACCCTTAAGATTTATCTACTACAAACAAAATACGCAAACCACACTTACATGAATGTTTGTTCTTGATTCCTTTTAGTGCTTGTTACATCATTTTAATGCTAGTGTAACTCTACTGAAGCTGGTGACATTATAGTGGCATAAAACTGATAGAAAAATCAATACCTTAATGCTTAGATTCTGTGAAATAGTGTAAGAGCAGTGGTTTCTTTCTTATATGCCCTAGTGACACAACTGTCTCCACTAGCCAACATAAAGTTAATACTGCTGCTATAAGATTTTCATCCTCACAAAAAGTGTGCCACCACAGTCAGATAAGTGAAGTCTATATTCATACTAATGAAGCTGAGCACAACATCCTTCCATATATAGGATCAGATTTTTCTCACATTTACTGCACTGAGAGGGTAAATCTACACTTGGAGCTGGGAGTGTGATTCCCAGCTCAGGTAAATGTGCCCTTGCTAACTGTGATCAAGACTGCATGATAAAAATAGAGTGAAACTTTGTGGCAGCAGATGGGGCTAGCCTCCCTGGGAGAATGGTCATCCGAAATGCTAGTTGTATGTATAGTATGACTAACCCCACCCACTTATCAAGGCTCCTGCTCAAAATGCAGATATACCCATACCCGTGTAAATGATGATGGTGATTTGAGGGAAGTAACCAGAGGACATGATGTCAGTAGTATCAGCTATTTTGTTTGAGGGAGTATATCCATCATTACATTTTTTATAACTTGAGAGCTACATTAGATACCCATCTTACTGACAATCACATTACAGCAGTAAGCTGTTTACCATCTGTGTCTTGCTAGGAGGTTTGTAGGCTTTCCTTTAGGATATGGACCTTCTTACTGTTGTCCATGCTTTTGCCATCTCAGGGTTAGACTATTGTGATACACTCTTTCTGGGGTCCTCTGGCTTGAAACCATTTGGAAACTTGTAACACTAGTATTTCAGGTCTGCACTCGCTGCTTGTCTCTGGGCAGAGTTTAAGGTGTTAGTTATAACCTCTAAAACGCTCAATGTCCTTGAAATGGCCTACCTGACATTTTGCCTCTTTCCCTCTGCCACACGACCATGGCTGCTGTTAGTGGGGTTTCTTGATCTAGATTTCTCTTAGGAGAGAGTCAGCTACCACCTAGAGGAAGAAAAATAAAATGAGCAGCTGACTCCAATTAAGCGATCCTCTTATGGTATGTCTACATTGCAACATAGGATTACCGGGATTTGTCAGATGACCTGTGTTAAGAAACTCTGCCTGACCTTCAGCATCTACATTGCATTTTAACCTTATGTTAAGGCTTTTCCAACCTGTGCTCAAACCTAGGGCTAAGATGGCCACAATGCAGTGTGCAGACCCAAGTCAAATTAACCATATACTGGAGTCCCTAATGTCCTTTGCTCTAATACAGTGGTTCTCAATCACTGTGTTGTGACACATTACTGTGATGCCACTCAGTGGTAAGTTTGTCATGGAGAGCCAGGGAGATGGCTGAATTTGGCTTGGGAGAGGTGGGCTGGTGTGTCCTGTAGGATCATGATATGCACCAAGTGTGTTGTGACCTACAAAAGGTTGAGAACAACTGCTCTATTGTCTGACCGCGCTGGCCCTGGGACCATGGTTGAACTGTGCAAAAATCTTAATTGTCCACTCTGCACATTTCTAGGTAGCAGCTTGCTTTGCAAAAAGCTTGATTGATTTGCTCTTCATCGCAAACCCAGGAGGCTGTCTGATGGTTCTATGGCAGATCATTGTTCAGAAGAGAATGGGTTAATGCTGACCTGAGCTGCTGCCATTTGCAAAGAGGAAGAGGGGCTTCCATTTTCAGTACAGTGGATTGCAGATTGTTGGGATTAAGAACACTAAAGGAATTGTCTCATGGAACTGAGGGATACTTCTGGCCAACTCCTGGGACACAAGTCAGCCAGGGCTGCATCTACACTGCAAAGCAGTTCCTAATTCAACTCAATCTTGAACCCTTCAGTCCTGCGGGGACCTGGGAATCTTGGATGTGAGCTCTGGGTTAGTGCAGTTGCAGTGTAGATGCAAGAAGGATTACAAACTTCTGTTGCAATGTAAACATACCCTCAGATGCTTGTGAGATTTGGTAAGGGCCCAGGCCTATATCCGGATAATTCGAAAGTGAGAGAAGGATGAGGCAATACTTTAGAAACCTGGGCAGCTAGAGAAGTGGTGCAGGGAAAGAGAGGGAAAGATCAAGTTCTGGAAAGGAGCATGAAAAGATACAAAAACATGCTGGGAAAAAGATACTGAGTTTGGTGAGTCCTGGGCACAGTCTGGGACTTGCAGCCCCCAGAAACTGTAGAATTGTCATAGAGGTAAGAAGATTATGGGAAGTAAGAGTAGAGATTTTGGTTGTAGTTAATGATAGACTAAATACTGACTTAACCATTTTATATATTACTAGATACTCTAGAGCTCTGGCTTATTTTCCTTCAGCCTCTCTTCCCCACTTTTTTTTTTTTCTTCTGTTGTGGTCAGGTCACCCTGGATTGTCTGATACCACTCCTACATAAGAGAAGAGGAGACTGTTAAGGCATTCTCTGTGAGCTCTTCAGACCTCTGGAGCTTTATCCCATCTTGGTCCATAACAATCTGGATTTGGTGACCTTCCAAGAACACTGCAAAAGACCTCTGTTTGAGAAGGCTGAGAGTACATTTACTTCCCACAACAAAAAAGGGATGGGAATACATTTTTGTAGGTATCTAGCTGGTTGATACTGGAATTATTTGAGTGCCAGTGGATTTTATTATATTGTCCATTAGTATGGCAATATATAATATTAATGTTTGGGTTCTGACTGCCTTGGATAAGTATCTTTATAATTTTAAATCTAAATACACATTGGCAGACACTAATGGAATGAAAACTCACCACAGTCCTTTGTGAGAGGGTAAATATTACTATCTTCATTTTACAAATGTGGAAACTGATGGCGAAGGGTAAGTGATTTCTTGTGGTTATATAAAGAATCCTTGTCAGAGACTGTCTCAGCCCTTGGACTAGCCTCCTAATATTCTGTCCTCTCTTTTATTGTGTTAATTTATATTGGTTAATGAATTACATTAAATAATATGCTAAGAGATGTGAAAGATTTCACCTAATTCAAGCTTTATTAATAACTCCCCAGAGCCGTAATTGGCATGTATGTGTGAGAAAGATTTACTGCAATACCATTCCACACAATAAAGGCTAAAAATGTCTTCACTAACATGAGCCCATTGGTGAGCAATGAAGCCTTAAGAGTTTACCACTGCAATCTCCAGCAATTTATTAAAATTAAATGTTCAACTGCCTGCTTGAAAGTGATTATTTGATGAACTATGGCAAGCTATGATGCATGTAGGCAATCTCCTTTTGTCTAATGTCAGCAGTAGTTGCAACATAACCTTACAAATAATTCTGCTAGAAGGTCTGTTTGGTTTTCCCATTCATTAAGTAGGTAAACTGTAATTTCATTTGTATCAGAATTGGAGTGTGGAGGAGCAGAATGAATATTAGCCAGAGCTCTCTATTATTATTATTTCATAGAATTACAGTTGAGCTACAGTTTCAAAATGAACCATCTTAGGGAGACTTGCCATGCAATATGCAATTACCTAATTGTATTTCTAGCTGCAAAAAGGGTTCATTTGACTTACCATAAAGTAGATGCCGAAATGTCAGTTCCTTATTGTTAAATAATGGTTTGTGATAATGTAAGTCTGTTTGGCTACCTTGGATTCTATTGTTCTGAAATTCAATTTAAAACATATATAAATCAGTGTACTGACCAGAGGAGCACACTGGCCCCGTAAGTTTAATAACATTTAAGAATGGTTACTTTTGATGCATAAAAGACAAATTGCATTATGAAATGATGCAGTGCGTGTTCCTTCTGCCTGCTGTCATCCCTGCTGCAAGGTGTTACCAACAGGCAAATCAAATTCCTCCAAGCTGATTTGTGTCCATGAATTTAATGTCAGGTTCGTAACTTTGATTTCTAAATACTGCTAGGCCTCTAGAGAAAATCTGGGATGCTATTATGTTCTATCAACTTTGTACCTCATATGCAATGACCCAGGGGTGTTCTGAAAATTATTTTTGCTATTTAAATTCCCCAAATGTACTTATGCAGTTGCTGAAATTTGCTCACAACATTTTTCCTTTTTCCTCTTTAGTGTTTCCATTAGGATATAAACAATTCAGTTCTCTGCTTGCTTTAGCTATCATGTTTCCTATTACTATACAAATTAGATTCATTGCTTATATTACCCTTTCACTTACCAAATAAATAAGCAATGCTGCACAGTATCCTATAGCTGTATTGCAGGCTTGACATGTTATTATCCACAGACAAATTCTCCTCTCAGTTAACACTTGGGTAACAGTAGAGAAACTCCATTGAAGTCAATGGGAGTTAGTCTGGATTCTCATCAGTCTGAGGAGAATCTAACCAAGTATGGCTATGCTAGTTCTAGTTGTTTATATGGAATTCACTGTAATTTACTGTACTTGTAGCTGACATTTATTTGGTATGCAGGAAATGAAGTTTACATCAATGAGGAGTCACTGACAAGCTTCAAAATCCATCATTGTTCAGTCGCTGGTTGATAGAGAACAGATTATTTTCGTTTCTTTCTAACCAGTTTTTAAATCTAAGAGTGAGATCCCCAACTATGCGAACTGGCATTGTTCCAATGACTTCAGTTTACATCAGCTGAGGACCAAGCCCACATGCTGTTAAACAGAGCAACTCTTGTTTATTCTTTTGAGCAACATATGAGCCAGGACCTCAGCACACTTAAATTCTATATTTATTTTAAAATGCATTTTAGTAAAACTAAAAACAGTTTTAAAGATTTGACCTAAATTCCCAGAAGCCCAACAGGGCTAGAATAAAGATCTAAATGACCATCATGTACTGTCTCACATTTTTGCCATCCCATAATTGGGGGGGGGGTGCTTTTCCAAGCATAGCATAGAAGCTGTAATGGTTAGAATCTGGTACTTCATGACTTTCTCAATCAAAACTCCCATTATAGCCAATAGTCATTGTGCCAAAGGAGGAAAAAAAATATAGCATAGGTCCTCTGGTCAATATAAATCTAGTTCTTCTACCCTGGTCTACATATACTTTGCTTTGTCTGAAGACACTTGGTTTCATCATAATTTATCATAGAATAAGATATGTCTTGGCAGAAGTGTTGCAGAAGTAAGCTCAGTGTTACACACCTGAAAAGGAATTTTAGCTTCTGAGTACCATATGTATATGGAAGCCATCAGGAAACTCATTCCAGGATCGAGGTTTTTGAGTTGCTGAAAAATTTAGACCAAAAATCTGATTAATTTTAAAGTCGCTAGTGCTTCTAATTGGCAAATGTTTTGATTCGGCTCTACTCAATATTAGTGTGTCTTTGAGAAAGGAAGGTGGCTCCTATCTGTTGTATGAGATTGCCTAGCATCTGTCTAGTAAAGCCTTGCTTCCTGTTGGTTGCTGGGATCCTTTTCCCTCACCTTTATAGGTTCTGTCAGAATTCTATCCTCTGTACCCTGTGCTGGACTGGAAAAGTGCTCCATTCTCTATCATTTCCTTATTTCGGACCAGGTTAATTCTGTCCTTTCCCTACTTCCCTGGCAAGTATTTGAATCATCATTGTGATCTCTTTCTGCAAAGGGTATCAGCAAATGTTTTTTTTCCAACCTTGCAGTTGGGGAATCTAAAGCAGCTAAGCACTGGGACATTCTTAACCATTTCTGTGCCTAAACCATATGAAAAGATGGGAACAGCAGTTTTTGAGTAAATTAATGTTTCCAGCAAATATTATAGATGTATAAAGCTATTGCTTATGTTGATATATCAACACACACACAAAACTCCAGAAGAGTGAAAATGAAACCTATGTCATAGAAGGGATGGTCTTGAATTAAAAGGCCCACTGGCACTTATTTCATCTTACAGGCCATTTTGGTTGATAAATTCAAACAATCTGACCTTTGACAACAGGTATGTTGTGCAGAAGGGGAACCAAAGACTCCTTGCTTTTACCACAAGCTAAATGGCACTCAGGTATGAAGTTCCTTTTTACTTGGGTAATTTCTTCTTTGAATTAACATGAAAGTTAGATAGCCTTGGGCAATGTCTAGAGCAGAGGTCTCAGACATGTGGCCTGAGGGCTGCGTGCGGACCCTAAAGCTATTTCCTGCAGCCTGCAATGACATTATTGTTACCAATATTTGCAATATTGTTGTATGGAAAGATTTTAGTGGTGTGGCCTGCGGGCTAATGTGCTCATCCTCATGTGGCCCTGTACTAGTCCTTGTACAGCCCTCATGGTGATTTGAGGTTGAGACCCCTGATCTAGGGTGATTACAAGAATGATTTTTTTAGGCACCACGGATAGAAACACCACCATCTCCTGAGTAGCCACTAGAGACATCTGTTTGCCAACATGTTACTGATTCAATAGTGTATTTCCAGGCAATAGACTCCAGGCTGCCATGTTATATTAGAAAATTTAAATTAGTTCTGTTCATATACAAAAATTATTGATATTGCCCCTCCTTTATGAATTTTGAATTCAGTATCCATACTTCTTCATATAAAATTTGATATAGGATTTTATTTTTTGCCTTGTATAAAAATCAGGACATTTTTCTTTGGTCCAGTGCAGCTAATAATAAAAAATACATGGAAGTAATCTAAGTACAACATGTTTTAATAGCTATTATATAATAACATCAACAAATCAAGACAGGACTTTTAAGATTTTCAATTTTTAAAAATAGTTCTTGTTTTGGATAAAATATCTCTGAGGATACAATATCAGAACAATGAAAATTAATAACATATTAACGAGTGCTACTGCCTACAATTAGAAACCTAAAATACTGTAGCTCAGTAAAGAAAATCATATTTTCTTTACTCTTTTAACTTGCTTATTCTAAAGATGCAACATGTGAAGAGATACTGTATACCTGTGTTGGCCATATTAGGATAAGATAGTTAAATAAGAAAATCACATAGAGTATGTCTACACTTAAAATTTAATTCAAATTAAGGAGGCTTAATTCAAACTCAATTAGTGCATGTCCACACTAGCTTTCATTAGTTCAAACTAAGGAGTTCAAACAAAGAAAAGCCTAGTTCAAAGTTATAAACTCTCCCTTAAGTTCAAAGTAATGGTTAATTCGAATTCATTAGTTCAGATTAACCCTTTGTAGCTGTGTTAACCCAAACTAACTGTTAGTTTGAATTAACCACAGCTTCATTTTCCCTGTGCAATAGCGCCCCTACCTAATTTGAACTAGCAAGTCCTGTGCATGGACTTGCTAGTTCGAACTACGGTTTCTAGTGTGGCCATGTTAATTCAAATTAACTTAATTCAAACTAATCATTATTGGTTTGAATTAATTAGTTCAAATTCAGTTAATTTGAACTAACCTTCTAAGTGTAGACATAGCCACAGATATTTGTCTTTGCCTGTTTGGACAACACAGGAATATTCACAAATGCAGTATGTCTCTTATATTATACTAGTGGAAAGTCCCTATTTATTATCATACTAGTGTAACCCATCAAAAATGAAGGGGGAAAATAATAAAAGGAGTTTAAGAAATACTTATTTATTTTAATCAGTTAATAGCTCTTTAATTACAATATTCTTTGCAAAAGTTCTATGGTCAGCTAAAACTTTTCCTTGGTATTTCATACCCTTCATGTAGACTTTCAGATTTTCATGGCTTCTGCCCCGAGTGTGCACCACATACAATTCTCTGAAAAATCAGTGTGAAATATTGGAAACAGCTAAAAGCCTAGCTGAGAGCTTTATGATTTTGACAAGTTCCAAAGGGGCAGCTGTGTCACCAGAGTGCATCATCCCTGGGTTTCACTGGCTGTTACTGTCCAATTTTTAAATCCTCAGCCATTTCACCTTTATGAATTACATTGAGGTATGCAGCTACACTAAAGTATATATCTGTACCATGCCAAGACTCCAAAGCCATTGTGATGTCAGAAGTGACTCAACCAACTGCTCCCAAAGAGCAATTGGTTGAGTCACTTCTGACACCACAATGGCCTGTCACATGGCACACTTCACATCACCCATGCACATAGCAAATTAGGAGAACTGATTGCTTCATTTTTACTGTGGATAGTGTAGCAGTGTGGTTCCTTTGCTGCAGCACTGCTGACATTAACAGGGCCTGGAAGCAGCAGCCAATGGGATGGTTGGACTGCAGAGCCAATGGTAAGGCAGGAGCCCAGTATAAAAGAGAGCAGCTGAACTCGCTTGGACACTTGGCCTGAGAAGCCCAGTGGAGAAGGTTCTCACTCTGGCTGGCTGGCTGACTGCGGAAGCCAGCACCCCGGAGAGCTGACAGTGCAGCCACTGTCTGCTGACCAGCACTGGAATACCTGAAGCCAGAAGGGATGAAGGTTGGGAGCAGCAGTCCTGAGTCAAGGAGGCTTGGAGGGACAGAGGCTGGGACTGCAGAGTAACAAAACAGACCTAGACTATGACAGTGGCCAGAACAGTGGTCTGGGGGCAAGGAGAAAAGGAACAGATGGTGGTGCATCTCCAGAGCCATAAGCAATGGTGTGTAACTGGGGCTGTGGGGAAAGTGGCCCAGGGAATAGACTGAGAGGTAGAGGACTGGAGGGAGGCAGAGGCCTAAAGGAGGCACTTATAGTTCCTGGGCTGGGGCCTGGACAAGTGGTTGGCTCTGGGCCCCTCCCCACTTTTCCAGGCTATGAGGCAGGGGCATCGCTGGCGCTGGGCTCTCCGGGGCACATGCCTCGAACGCCAGCGCCAGGGCCGGAGATCTGGGGCCCAGCTGCTGGCAGCCGCGGCAGCCCCGTCCCCGGCTGGGGATCCAGGGCCCAGCCTCTTCCGTCCCCGTCCCTGGCCAGGGATCTGGAGCCTGGCCACCCGCAGCTGTGGTGGGCAGTCTGGGGCCCGGCCGTGCACGCCGGCAGCGGCCCTGTCCCCGGCCAGGGATGCGGGGCCTAGCCGCTCACGGCGCAGCAGCAGCGCTGGGCCCTGTCCTGGCCAAGGGGCGGGGCCTGTGGGCGGGGGGGGTGCCTGGGCCCATGCCCCGGGTCATTCCCCTGGCCAGCTACACCCCTGCTACGAGGAGTGGTACGGGTGCCAGGAGGTGGCACAGGCTTGCTGGCCTTTGACTTTTATTTAGTGACTGAACTAAACCTCAGAAGGGGTATACTTAAAGGGCTTGGCCAGAGGGCTAAGATCCCAGAAGTGGACTTGGGAGTAGAGTCAGGCATGGATGGAGGCAGAGCACCAACCATCTGGAACTAAACCACTTGAGCTAAATTCCCCAATAACTCTGCTAAGAGCTCTATGACAATTTGAACCATTAGCAAAGATAATTCTTCACCCCAGTGACTTAGTACAACCATAAAGGATAACATTTCTTCAAATAATGATTTCAGGATGAAATATATCACGGAGTGAAATCTGAACTGCACCTTTGCAGTTTGGTGTTCATGAGCCAACACACTTATATTCCCCCTTACAACATCATGGCTAGTTTTAGGATTTGGAGAAGCTCTTCCCTTAACTCTTTGCCTTTGACAAATCTTCTGTCTTTCCATTCTCCCAAATTAGTCCAGCAATTTCCCACTCAGTCTGATGGCAGGAAATCACAGTATCCATTTCAAATTTTGGGCTACCCTGCCACTTGACCCCTTTAATGCCATGTGTCACCCTCAAATGCTGGTTCTATATGATATCCTGTTATGTATAAAATTTGAAATTAAATGACTGCTACCAATGTTGCTGTTATACTCAGAGATAGTGTTGACTTCCAGCTCAGATGTTGAGCAGATTTACTTGCTCCCAAAAGAAGGTAGCCTTTATCTACCCATACAGGATTGATTACAATACCTTGGGAATATCTTCACTTGGAGGAAATTAATTCAGCAGTTATATTATTGCTCAAGTTGTGCTGCTAACTAATCCATGTCATTCCTTCCAATACTACCCTGAGAAAGGTAAATAAGTATTCCTAGAAATAATGTCATATATTGGATTGGTTAGTATGGCAAAACTGATGTTGGACTGCCACCAAAATGCATTCAAATTTAATGAGAGGACTGCCGTAGACTTCCACAGATATTGGGAGTGTTTTGAACAGTATTTGCCATTAACTGTGCTTGCAGATATTTCAAATCTTGTCTCTCCCTAGTACTTTGTATGCCATAGGCCTCGCTTTAGATGTATGAAGAAGTACCAGAATGCATGCTTCTATGTACATGTAGCATTAACTACTTGCATATATTTGCTATACATAGATAATTTTTAAAATATATCATCACCAAGTTTATTTTTTGCAAAAGGGCATGCAAACTGGAAAGAAATATAAGACCTATACTTTGGTGTAGTAACTTCCAAGTATATTTCATGCCAAAGTTGCAGTCTGTATTCATGAAGTGTAACTAACATTGAGAAACAATATCAAACCTACAACAATCTACAAACTGACAGCAGAGGGCGCCCGTATCCTGCAATGCAGAATAACTGAGTTGCTTTCCTGTGTAAAGTGCATTGTAAATCCTTATTTGTTCCTACCAGCTTCTTGCAAAGAAGTCAAAGCAAGATGTCATTTTAAAAAGATTTTTAGGGTTGAATATTTTTTGTGTTATCAATGTATGCTTGTTATGCAAATACAATTTTGGGCATATCTTACCTCTTCCCCATCCCCCCGTCCCACAAAAAGATATATATTTCCTAAAACAATTGGTTTAAGAGCTTGGTTGTTTTTGTTGTTGTTGTTGTTTTTTTTTTTTAATTTTAATTTTTTTATTTCACTGATAAATTCCTATAACACTCACAGTGATTTATGAATTTTCAAGCTTCAGTATGAAAATCTAAGTGTAATTTGTATGGCAATGATATTAATACAATATAACAAGCAATACTGGAGAAAATGTCAGATGCAGTGTTTCATCAAACTATTAACTGCTTATCTAAAAATGATGAATGTTGATGTGAGTATAAGACATAGTCACACACAAATATACTTAGCTATGTGTGTATCTATATGTAGCATTACACACACACCCATATATATCTGTATTAGCGCTAAATATATATATGTGAGTATAAAATATTCAGCCCCAGTCCCGCTACTGGCTTGCAGTAGGTGAACTGTTGTTCCTGTATAGAGCTTCTTTGACTTCAGTGAGACTCTCGATGGGCTGAAGGAGCTAACATATGGAGCCACTTGCAGGGCTAGGGCCATAATATATGTAGATGAGTATATTATACATAATTTCCATGCATATACTTATATGGATTTTCATTAAATAAATATTTATTTTGTAATGTATTATTTGGATAGCATTTTCATTGGCTAGACAATAGAAGCAAGTTCTTTCCTGAAAGCCATGATTTTCTAATAATTTTGCATATGTTTCATATTCGGATAATGACTGCTTGAAATGGTAATATTCCTGCTGAAAACCATTAAAACTACTTCTCTAAAACAGTAAGTAAATCCACTTATTTTCTCTGACTGCTTAATTTGTTACCCTAAATTAATAATGCTATTTTTAATGTTTATATTATGAATAATAGCCAATCAAGTATACTGATGTAAGAACCATTTTTAGATATATGGCACATTCATCAACCCCATCTCCTAGGTTTTCAAAAGTTGGCTTGGTATAAATGTATAATAAATACTCAAATGGTCAGCATAGAAAATATTATGTTAATAAATATTTGGAAAAAAGATTATTTTAGCTGTTCAGTAAAATCCAAAATAATACATGTTCAATTAATAGTAGATGAATAACAGTATTTAATATTCTTTGTTTACAACAGAAAGTCACACGGAAAAGTACATGAATATGTAAGTTGTGACCTTCACACTTTGTCAATTTTAACGACAGTAGAGTTGTTTTCCTCTATATTCTGTCTTGTGTTTGATTTCTGGCTATAATTGAAGCAATTAAATTCACTGTCAGTGACAGATGTAAATGCACTGTGATTGACAACAATGGATGTCTTTTTTTGGTTACATTTACTATTTTAGTTAGAAATATTAAAAAATCCTGATTAAAAATGTAAGTAAGTTATTAAAAGCTTTGTCTTCACTCACAAAGCATAGAATAAAAATGGCAGATTAAAAGAGGTTATAGATGTAACCTAAATCAAGAATAAATGGCAAATACAACTTTGAGTTTCAAGGATCCTACTTTAGAAGTATCAGAAAATTATGGTGGTTTAAAATTGAAGGTCTATATTCTGCTTTCTCTCATAATGGACGTCAGTGGAGTTACTGCAGGTTCACAATGGTGTTACCCAGCACAGTATCTCTAAAAACCTAGAACGCTGCTTTTCAGCTCTATCTGTCAAGCATTGTAAAACAGACTAAAAGATAGAAAACAAATAATTAGCTATACTGACTAGAACTGGTCAGTAATTTTCTGTCAGTTGTTTTGATGTCAACTGCAGTTTTCACAAACTCAAAATTTTCTGTGGGAATCACTGCCCTGTCCAATGGTCATGGTGCATCGTGGGAGATGTAGATTTGGCTTGTTGAGGAGAATGCAGGCAAGAGGCACCTGAGGTACACAAGGCATCAAGGTTGCTTAGATTCCATCAACAATTTCTATTTTTGTTGATCTGATTTCAGGATGAAAACAAAGATCAAAATGTCAAAATTTTCTGCAGGCTAGAAATTCCAATTTTGAACAGTTCTAAAAAACTATGGTGTTGCCATGGGTGGGGAATAAACAGTTTCAGTGAGATGTTTCTCCACACAAAAGAGAAATAAAATAGGCGATTTACAGCCAGAATAGCTTCCCTGTTAAGACTTTTTGGTAAGTTGAATGTCTGTAGTACTAATTAACCAACAACTGGCAAGGAGAAGAGCTGTTTGGAATGGCTGGGGGCAGGTCAATTTCAGAAAGAGAGAGAAATGGGATGAACTGCAAAATAAAGAGAATGAGAACACCCAGAAAACAGAGAAGATAGAAGAAGGAGTTGTTTATCACATCAAGGCTTTTCTCTCTGTAATCACTTCAGTATCTTCCATCTTCTTCTCCAAAGGCAGAGCTGGAAAAGTGTATTGCATCTTGCTTAGGAACATGTCTGTTGCTTCCCTTTCCTCATAATAACATGCTGAAAATTCCACTGATTTTCTGCAGTATCCCATCATGTTCTCTGTTTTCTAACATTTAGACGCTACTAGTCACTAATTTCTGAAATTGGAGAAAATATTGCAACATTTTTCATCAAAATTATCTATTTCTACTAAAAGTTCTCCACTTTTTTTTTTTTTTTTGTAAATTAGATTTTCAATAAGTTCTAATTTCACAGAGACCAGAGCTGGACATTATTTGGGATGTTAAATCTCTTGTCTAGAATAACAATTCTTGTGACAGCTATATTCATTAGCATCTGTATTACAGTCCACAACTTCCACTGGTTAAAATATCATTTGCTGCTGAGAAAATTGTTAAATTATTTTAGAATAGAAGATATTTGCCTGTAGGCAGCTATTCACAGCACACAACTGGAATTCTTCCTGATATATATGTATATATATATATTTTGTAGTGAGATAAAGAACTGAATGGATAGGAGAACTTAGATACCCTTTCACGTGTAAACAGTGTTCCTCCAGTTCAGGGTTTAGGAAGACCAATGTGGGAAATCCTTCTCTGTCTGTGCCTCTATTTTATGTTTGGAGAACAGATGACTGCCATTTCTAGAGCTGGCAGTCTGGCAGTTTCTCTCTCTCTCACACATACACCCACAGAAATAAGATTCTGAATATAAGAAAAATACAGATTTGTAGCATTTTGGATAATGATTTATTATGAAATGAAAAGTATATTTTTTAAATAAATGTTTTGCTTTTGAAGCAGATGGTCTTGAAAACCTACTGTAAAAATGTTATAACTCTTAAAATTTTAATCACCACCTACAATGTTAGGAGGTAGCAAATATTTATGCATCTTTAGTTTAAACAGTGTAGTGGCTTAAATAACTAGTTTTCTGGTGATTTGGGTTTAAATTCAATTAATTTCACATGCGCAACTGATTAAAAACCAAAATGGTTATCCTGCATGAAATTCTGATATTTTTGGGTTTTTTCTGAGTCTTTAAATATTCAGCCTTTAAAACAACCAAAAAAGATCTGAAAATGTTAGATTCAGAAATGTTGAAATTTTTCATTTAATTGTTTTCATTCAAAACACTTTATTTAGTCATTTGTAAGTTGAAGTTTCTTGTGTCATACGAGTTCCACAAGGCACAACAGTAACTCAGCTTCAGGCACAGACTCTATGTGGTACAACATGGAAGATATAGTCTAGCCAGAGGGAATGGGAATACGAAGTATACAGAACTACAGTTTCTATGGAACATCACAGCAGCTCAGGCATGAACAGAGTAATTTTGACCCCCAAACTAAACATGCCATTTTTTTCTGTTAGAAAATTAAAGTTTTGTGATCTGACCTGTCCTGTTTACAAAGAAAACAAATTATGCTAATCTAATTTATAACCCAAAATAATGACTTGGTACAGTGACATAATTGTCAGTATCTGCTTTATAATAGACATGACACAAAGAAAGGAGCTGCTGAGAAAGTAAATCTTGTGCCCTGATCATTGGCCTTTGATCTGGGACAAGGTTTCAAAGATTGTATGGCATATCCTATCCTATAAGGTACTGTTTCTAGGTTAGCTACTGATTCCTGTAGTGTAACCTTCTATAGTTTTTTTTTTTTCTAGACAAAGACTTACAGGTGTGATGTTAGATCTTATTAGGTCGCAGAATTAAATCTAACTTGACCAGGTTAGCACATTTCCAAGTATAGCTACCTTACCTACACTAGACTTTCAGCACTTGTTAGAATGTGCTAACTGAAAAATTCCCACATGGCATAAATTCCAAAGAGGCAATTGTGTTAGTCTTCCTGATCACTCCATTAATGATTTACTAATTCTGGTGTTCAGACAGATGAATACCAGATCAAGGCCTCAGAGAGAAGCTGCAGAGATTGAATTTATTTGCAAAGACTGCATTGCTTCAGGTCTTAACAGGGGCTTTGGATTTTTTTCTCTTTACAACAGCTGATTTGACCTCATCTTTCTGTATATGCTGTTCCCCAGTGTTTGAATCTTAACAACTGCTTTGATTTGTTGTTATTGTGTGACCTGATCCCATGACCTACATTTCCCTGCATTTATTTCCTCCTATTCTGTAAATTCCCACATCTTCAAAGCATCTGATGAAGTGGGATTTTCTCTGATGAAAGCTCATGCAATAAATAATTTTGTTAGCCTTTAAGTTCCACAGAACTCCTTATTTGTTCTATATGGCATAAAACAACCTCACAACTCTGAATCATAGCTTAGATAAAGTTTATGCTGGTGAATTTGCCTGTTGTGGTTCAGTCCTGGTTGGGTTCTGGAAGTCTCTCTTGTGTTGTCAGAGTGTATGGATATTTGCAGACAGCAATATGGTATATTTACGTTTATTCACATGCCCTGGGAGGCATCCAATATTTCAGATAACTAGATGGTCTGATAAATTGAAGTAATAATTACAGCTGATACAGAAGTATGAAGGGGGCAATGCTGATGTTTAGTACTTTGTACTTTATTAAAAAGTAACAAAAGAAAAAAAAAGAATTGCAAGTCTGGGGTTTTTTTAGGGGGGAGGATATTCCAATTAAAACCATTGTGGAAATTTACTTCAAAGCTATTATCTTTTTATTTTTTTAAAAAAAAGCCTGACTAATCAGCCTGGTTGTTAGCATTTCTTTTTTGCATTGCCTTTAGGTAGCAAGCACGGTAATACAATCTATAAAACAGTCAGCAACAGTCTGCCTTTGAAACCAAGTAATCCCTTTCTCCAGGCAGTCATCAGCCTTACTACCAGTCTGGATTCTCACTTCAAACTACTATACTAATACAAAACCATTGATTAGTGCCACCAGGCACTAAATAGCTAATTGAGGCTTTATTAGCAGGTGATGAAGATAGGGCAACATGAGGGGCTAAAATGGATAACTTGGCTTTTTGGATAAAGAGAATTTGGGTAACTAGAATTATGGTGCATCACAAATGTTGCTAATAAATTTGTAAAGGGAAATGGCTAGACTGTCTCATTTGTATTGTCATAGACATTGTTGGAATTTAAACGGATAGACAGGATCATGAACCAATCCATTCAGCAACCAGTCAGAATTGGACAATCCTGACTGACCTTTGTTGGGAAATAATTTTGTAATAAATCGATTTGTAAAACTGCTGTTGCCTAGTACTGTCTGATATCTAAATATCAATTCAGAGAAGGGAAGTGCAAGGAGAATGATGAAACTGATTTCATATAAAGTATTATTTAAAAATCAGATTTTTTTTTCTTTAAAACCAGTGCAGTGACTGGGGATTCATGAGTTTCATGCTTTTGCTGTTACAGAGTTAGTGACAGAATCTATCACTTACTGCAGAATCGCACTCCAGAATTTCAGCTTTCATTCTGGAAAACATTTTGTTTCTAACACCTTATGGTTGGAAAGAAACTGTAAACCATGTGAGGACTGATACATTACTGGTTCCCTGGGGTTGCAGGTGGCCTAAAAGAATAGTTGAAATGAACAAAATTTCTCTAATCATCCCCATTTGGTAAAAATTCAGTTAAATATTTAATATGTGACGTTTCCCCCTGGGCATACTTCAAAGAGTAAAATAAGAAATACTTGTGTTGGTTTACTGCATAGCACATAGTAACAGTTTGGTGTTGTGCAGATTTGCACTCACCATTTGACACACTTGGGTAATTGTTCTGTTTTCCAATACAACATTTATAAGGAAACCTAAGTAAAAGGGCCTCCAATCAGGAGAGTTTCTCCCAAAAATCTTCATTTCAGTTTGTTATAGTCTAGAAAGTCAAGGCATTGTAATGTAGTTTTAATTTCTCCCGCTTTATAATTGCACTGTTGTCTTGAATGAATGTCTGAAATGCAAATAAGTCACAACACTAACAGTGACCTTTTTAAAGTTCAATAAAGGAACAAGAGGACAGAGGGGTTTTTTGTGTGGTCTCTGAGCATGGATATAGATTATTTTTAAGAAGTTTGAGCAGTGATAAAAGTTGTATACATTGAAAGTTTTCATATACTTAAAGCTGACAAATCTAAACCATAGAAATATCCCTAAAGAGTAGTTCATGTTCAGAGAGAGTGTCACATTGCAAGTTGCACAGAACTTAAAACCAGTCATAATTTTGCTATTTAAACAGGCTTTTTGCAGTTCTGCCCTCTTCCAAGTATTTATTGGTGTCCGTCTGAGAGAAATTATGGTCTCTTGACATCCTGTAGGCCATAGACTAAATTATTGACTAAAACAGAGATGAGGAGCATTAGGGGAAAAAGAGACAGACCTCTAAAATGCTGTATAGATAAGACTTCCATTGGCATTTTCATCAGAAGGAGTGCATCCATCCATCCACACTAACTAACCACTTTAGAACATTCTTAGGGCAGAATTGCCTGTAGAGATATTCTTTTCTCTCTTGTTCTAATTGGTAGAACAATATAGTTTCCCTAAATATAGATTGAAACCACTTTCTTAGAATCTAAGATAAAGTATTAATCAGTATTTCCAATATAAATCTATATCACCTTTAGAACATTGGTTGCATATTTGAGCTAATATTATTTTGTCTGAAGAGTTGCCGGCTGTGTGCCAATTATCACAAATTCCACATATTTCCATCATTCTTAGAGACTGCTTGAATAAAAACTGCTTTTATGTCTTTGGACTTTCTGACTGAGTTGTTTGTGAATGTTTAGTGTCTGCCTGTGTGCACTACCCACATATTAGTGGACGCTGGTGACTATAAGCTGAAGTTCCCATCTGCTACCACCTGAACATGCTGCTTCTAGGCTTCCTGCCTTTTTAAGGCCTCTATTATTTTCTGTATGTGCATTTTTGTATATGGAAACACCCTGTATCCCAAAGAGATCCCTGGAGAGCCAGCCCAACAGATAGTAAGATGTTGCATAAATACCAGATAACAAGTATAGAGCAGCAACTTGGTGCCTGTAGGCAAGAAAATCCTTGCCATTGCCAGGTACTCTCTTCTGTCTCACTAGTGGACTTATATATGGGAACAGAAGAGAGAAGAGCAGAGGAGAGAGCATGTCGTAATGGGCTGGCTTTAGGTATGTGTATGCATGACAATGCTCTCAAAACATGTATCTTGATTAAGAAAACTGACTGGATTTAGATCAGACTTAGCTAGTGTATGCCAAATAAGCTCAGTCTCTTTTCTGGGCAAAGAGAAGCACATAAGTAGCTGGACAAAAGGGAGATTAAGGGAAATGCTTCTGTTACCTACTGAGAAAGCACTTCTCTGGCTCCAGTAGTAGAAGAACCAGGGTTTTATTCTCATTTCCCTCTATATGTGCATAATTCATAGTTACATATAACACATTCACTGAGAGATTATGAGAACTGGGGCCTTGAAAAGAGGAATGGAGAAGAAATTAGAAGGATTAGGGCACAATACTTGATGAGCAGAGTAGTGGAGGGAGCTCAAGGAAGGTGCCCAAAGACTTGCCCTACATATGAGAGGGTAAGGTACAGAATGAGCACAGAAGGGGTCTGAAAAATGTGTTGAATTGTCCTTCACGTCAGTCAGTAGGAGAAAGAGATTCCTTTGATTTTTTTTTTAACATATTAGTTGTCTGAAAATCCATGCATATGTAACCCATGCCTGCTTGGTATGGTGCTCTGTCCACCTCAAGTGGCACCTAGCTCAGCTATAGACAGGGGAGTCTGCTATAGTAGTAACTGAGGGCCATGCAGCTTTAGCTGATGCAGTGGAGGTTCATATACTAAGCTTCAGAAGTTAAAGGTTCAATTTTGTCTGCCAGCTGTGATCTGTTAATGTTACAAGTGGAAATTGATCTGGGAAATCAACTGGTAAGTCCCCAGAGCCTGGACATGCTAGCTCAGCTAGGAGTAATTTGCAACCCATGCCAGGTCTTTGTGGTGCTCTGTCTCCACTCTAGTGGCACTAAGCCTAGCTAGAAATTGATGAATCTGTTGCAGCTTTAGCTCATGCAATAGAGTCTTTGTACACTAAGCTTTAGAGGTTCTAATTCAATCCTGAACACTGATGATGGAAGTCTGTCAGTGTTACACATTCAGCAAGAATTAACTGGGGAATGTGGAAGTTTCCAGCTGAGGGAACAGAAAGCAGAAGATCAAGAAACAAAATGTGAGTGTTTTCTTTCAGTCATTATTTCTGAAGTGATTTGTTTCCTTTTTTACAAAAGATAACAGATTTAAAGTTAAATTGCCAACCAGAATATCTCCTTTCTTGTTTTGCCGTGCATCTTACTATTGTCATAGCGCCTTTGCACAAGAAATCTAAGTGCTGCTCTCTTTTCACCCTTTTGCACACACACTTTTACCAGGGGAGCTAGGATGGAGAAGGAAGGATAGGAGTCAGGATGTGAGCACCCCCTATCAATCAACCAAAGACATTTACCTATTTGAGCACAAATACTCTCTTTGAGGGAGCCAAACAACTGCCATCTGCCACAGCAGGGATTAAAGACATCCTTTCTACTAACCTCCACCCTGCTATACCTGCAGCCAAGATTAGAGAGGGCATAAGAAAGGGACCCTAGCTTAGATGAGTGCTGACTGGTGAGGAGGCAAATGCTCTCTGTCTGTCTGATCAAAGGGATGGATCAGTGATCTACTGGTTAGTACAGGCACTTGAAGCAATAGGGATCCCCAATGCTAATGAGGTTACAAAATTAGTTCCAGCACCTGGGACAACTGATTAGACAGGGTCAGATTCCAAACTGAAGTGACTTGAAAGAAGGAGCCCAGAGAAGTAGGCCTTGACTTCCTGCCAGGAGGACACCTATTTCCCCAGTTTAGGGATTAATCTACATAGGAACATTAGAGATGGAGGGTCCAGGTCTCCCTAATATGCACTCTGGCCTTACAGTGATTTAACCACTAGACTGTCTGGCCATGGAAGACCCTATCATGCTGTCCATCAACCAATCATACCTGTATATACTTGTCTGCCTTCCTGACATGAATGAAGTAGGTCTGCATGTGTGTACCTCCTACCCTCTCATTCACTCTCAATAGTCAGACTGGCCTGCACCCATCCTTATCAACCAAACAAGTCTGTATATTTCCAGTCCCTTGATTTGTACACTCACCAAAATTTTCAGTTTAACACATAAAAATAGCTGAAAAATATCCACATTTCAACACTTATAAAATTCACTTTTGTACTACTATTCTATCTATTGGCAGATTGAATCTCTCTGCCAATAGATAGACTATTTTTCCAAGGAAGGACCAGTCTAAGAAAAACAAAGAGAAAAAAATCAGACCCTGAATTTTAAAGCTTTTAAGAATTTATTGTGAGAAACTGACAAATGCAAAGGGCATAAGACCAAACTTTGTGTAACGCTTTCAATGTAAGTTGTCTGAGCTTATTTTTAATATTCAGTATTTATATAAGGTTATTTATCAAAATTATGTGCTTTGCTGAGCTGCAAGTTTTATTATGCCTGTGTGAAGTGAAAGCACCAGTATGTCTGCATATAAAATATTGCTTATTTTGTTTTTCTCAAAATGACTTCAGTGCTGACAGTAGAGAAATAAGAGCATATCACTTCATATACTCTATATAGTCTATTTCATTTTGGATTTTACTTTGTCGTGCATTTTGGAGGAACAGTTTGATTTAGGGTTTTTGTTTTTTGTTTTTTGTTTATCTTTAGAGGCTTGGTGCACAACAGGCCACATTATTTGCTTCATATTAATGCTTACTATTATGCACCAAATATGAATTGTTTTAGGAGTTGGAATCCCCACAATAAAGCTTATTAATATAACTATGCTGGTTAGACTAAACTTTATGCTATAAAACAATTTACTGTGTGTCTGCTTACAGATTCTCTCATTTATTAAATGTATCTTAAGATACCATGTCAAAGCCAATACTTGCTGGAATAGTATTAGCAAGAAGAAATGGTGTTTTTCCTTTGAAATTATGAGTCCTTGCTTAAGGAAAAAATATACTTCCCACCTCACAATGTGCTAGAGGACTTTGCCTCAGATCCTAACCTCAGTGGAGAGAATGAAAAGATTCCAAACTGACTTAAAGAGTCTTGCAGTTAGGACCCAAACTAATTTGAAACGCTAGAGTATGTTGCCACAGTAGCTTGAAACAGAATATGGTAGGGTTGTATAGTTAACTCCCAGGTAGGGAAGGCATTTTGTATTATTCCTGCATAACTGGTTCCTGTGGGAATTATGTCACAATATTAACTTGCTAGCAGAGACCACAGTTCTGGAAGAAGTTATATAGTAATAGGACCTGGTGTGCACTGTATGAAAGTGATATTTTCCTTTTTAGATCATGTATAATAAAAAGAATATTGGTTCAATGAAAAGGCAAGAAAAAAATTGAACAGATGGAAGGGGCTGGATATAGAAGAATTGTAAACTAGCAGGAGGAATAGTGATTTTTTTTTTTTTTTGCTGTGAAATATTATTTTTGTCACTTTGTTTTGTCAAATGTTTCTAATCAGTGCTGCAGCTGGGAAAAATAAAAGCAGATGGATTAAAAAGATTCTAAATAAAATAGTTTCAGAGAAATGAAACTAGAAAAGTTGATTGAAGAAAAAGGAACAGCTGGAATAATCAAAGTACGAGGTGTGTTTTTTATGATCAGTGAAACACAGTTTGATGTTTGTTTTTTAAAAAGAAGACTTGGTGAGAACAGAGATGAAAGATACACCTGACAGGAAAATTTTTGACATGTAGTTCCACATAAATCAAAATGCTTTAAGAAATTCTTCCAAAACTTTGTTTTGGAGAAAATCTGTGGAAAAGTTTCAACAACGTTGAAATTTTCTTGTGTAATCATTTTTAAAATTAAATATTTTGGGGGTGTTTTTGTTTTGAAAACTGTTTTTTAAATTTTGAAAAAAATATAAAACAATTTCAAACAAAATATTTAAATCACTCCAAATTGACTCTCTCTCTTTTTTTTTTTCCTTCAGAATTTTCCTTCTCGGAGAATTTATATCTTTCTTGGCTACATTGCTATTACGAATGAAATCAAAGCCTGAGATCTCAACATCCTTTGCAAAATAGAAGTTCTGTGCTTCTTCTGTACAGCTCTAGTAGAGGAAAAATTCCATAAATCGAGCAGAAGTCAGTGCAAATTAAGCCCTGATCTACACTACGCACTGTTTTCAGCAACGCTCAAATAGAGAGATGCAAATTACTGACGATAACTTATGTTATCTCCCTTTGACTACACAATGCCTACTTACCACGGTGTTTTAAGTGCATTGAGTCGATGGGAAATGGCTTCCCATTAGCTCAGCACTACACTACTTGAGGGGCTGGAGTTACAAGGGCGACTTCCTGATCAACTGAGTGGGTCTTCACAGACCTGCTCAATTGATGCAAAAGATCAGTCTGATCGTGGTGGCTTTGTCACCATGTGCCCTAAGATTCTTGTAAAAACCTTGTTAAGGGTTTGAATCTGTGAAATGCTTAAAATGTCTTTAATGTCTAATTGAACTCCCTTTGAAGTTTACAGGGATCCTTCTATGGTGTCATTAAGATTTTAATTATCTCTCCAACTGCTTATTCTATCAATTGTTAGCAGCTTCACTCTTGCAAATAAGCAAAGTCAGAATTATGACAAAGAAATTCTGTGATCCTTTTCATGTTACGTCAACAAGGAGATGCTGACTGCACCAATGGACAGACCTTACTCAGGTATGCATGTGGAGTGATTTCTTTACTTATAAACTCAAACTTATAGACTCTAAAGTCAGTAGGGTCCAATATAATCTAGTCTGACCTTCTGCACAATGAAGGCCACAGAACCTCACTTATCCACTTCTGAAGCAGAATTGACTCTTCTGTCTTAAAATTGCCCAAAATTTTCCTGTTAGCTTTTGCTTTTTCTCCTTTTCTCTTTTGCCTCAGATTCTGTGTTCCCTCTCTCATACCTGCATTGCTGTACATCAGCCTCCTGCTACTGTTCTGATAATATTACATCTGATTTCTAAGATCACAGAAACCAATTGCATAAAAAATATTTATACATCACATGCTTAATCCTAGAACACGCTGAGTGCCTTCGGTGCCAATTTACTTGACTGGAATTGACTTGTACTCACCATTTTATAAAAATATTTGTTTTAACAATATGGCTGGGTTTCCTTAGAAGTTTTTGTTTGTACCATGGTAGCATTTAGGAGCTCTAATCACAGAGTGGAAAATCAGTGTGCTATTACAGAAATCAAAGGGTAAAATCTTTGAAATTAGTTACTTCCATGTAACTGTTCTCCCATTTACCTGGCCAAAGATCACATCATCCCTAGTATATATACGCACGTGTGTAATTATTTCCCTCTGAGATTGAAATGTGCCCAATGCCATGCACATTGCCACACACTTAAAAGGCTGGCTATGTTACAGCTTAGCGGACAATATCAAAAAGACCATATTTTTTTTCAGCCTCCAGCTCTTGTGTCACTCTTACTCACTCTTATAAACTATTGGTAAGACAATAAGTTTAGCTTCATTAATTTTTGTCTTGAAATATGGTCACAGGAAAGATGTTGGGCAAGTTTCAACTTTTAAAAATTTGGTCAATATCTACTCACTACAAAAAAAAAGGAGGAGGTAGGGGGAAAAACAGCAGCAAACATTTGTGAACAATGATTTAAAAGTGTCACTTACATGTAAGTAGAAAATATAGGTGATAGTTTGAGAACTTCATTAAAGCCCCTTATAAGTAATAGGTCAATTTTAGAAAACTTCATAACTATTAACATTTAATAAATTTATTTATTCTAAATTTGTTGACTTAGAAAAATATTAAAATGATTGACTTAAGCACCCAATTCAGATTGTTTTTCTTATATGTCTGACTATCCTTTCAAAGCTATGGATCAATTACACGACAGGCTTCCTTATACTGCCTCAGATCTGTTCTGCAGATTCCATCTTCTGTCTCCATGTCTAGTCAAACTGTATTCTCTCTACTGAGATTTCCAACAAGGTTGCTAATAATCTCTGTACTTTTAGTGAAATGGACAGTTGATCACTAACAACTGCACCATACTCACAAAATCATTCTCTGAAAGTTGCTAAACACCATTTATTAATGGCTTTTACATGTGCTGACTGAATTATTACTCAAGGAATGAGGGTTCATTGAAATGAGAGCTCAGCTGCTTCTGGATGTCTCACCTTTTATCTGTTGTCAAATCCACCTATTTTCTATTATCTCCATGAAGGCAGAAATCATCCAAGCTGGGTAAAGAGGACTAATTCTTGGTGATTAACAGTCAGACAAAACTAGAGTTAATTGAAATGAACTTGTTTACTGACAAAATACATTAAAGAACAATATACTTAAAATTCTGTAGCCGAGTCATAACTGAGGAAACAAATCTATTTTGGCTACACCAACTTAATGTCAGCCCCCTACTCACAAACCTCTTGGATGACAATCAATTACAGTAACCATAAAGCTAATCTGTCTCCCCTGCAGTTGCCTGCTTTATTCACTGTACACCTATTGCTTTTGCAACAAATGAGCTATAGGGTTCATAAAAAGTCACTCCCATTTACACATCTCAATCCATTGATGATCTTCCAGAAAATACCACCATGGATGTGGAAGCTGTGATACATCAAAATCCCACACAAAGACAGATTACAAGCCATTAGGAGAACTATCCCAGATGATGTCCTCTCATGCTTTGTGAATGAATTTGTGAATTTGTATTCACAAACAACCATATCAAACTTAAAGATAATTTATATCTTCAAGTCAGTGGAAATGCTATGGGTACCTGCATGACCCCACAATATGTCAACATTTTCATGGCCGATTTAGAGCAATGCTTCCTCAGCTCTTGTACCTAAGTACCACTCCTCTACTTACACTACACTCATGACGGATTCATCATCTGGACCCACAGAAAGGATGCCCTTGAAGATTTCCACAGAGATTTCAACAATTTCCACTCCACAATCAAATTTAGCCTGGAACAGTTCGCACAGGAGATACACTTTCTGGACACAACAGTAGAAATTCATGACTCACATAAATAGCATCCTACACTGAAAACATACTGACCACCATAGTTATCTACATCCCTTGAGTTTCCATCTAGGCTACAGCACATGATCCATTGTTCACAGCCAGTCCCTAAGATATGATCAAATTTTCTCTGATCCCTCAGACAGAGACAGTTATCTTCACAATTTATATCAGGCATTCTTAAAACTACGGTAGTCACCTGCAGAAGTGAAGAAACATTTTGACAACCAGACAGGTCCCTAGAAGTCAACTACTATGAAGAAGCCCAAGAAAGAAAATAATACAACCAGTCATCACCTACAACCTCCACATCAAACCTCTACAGCATATTATTAAGGATCTACAGCCTGTGCTCTAAGATGGTCCCTCACTCTCTCCAGCCTTGGGAGCCAGACTCTTCCTCACTTGCAGACAGCCCCCCAACCTTAAGAACATACTCACCAGCAACTACAGACGCATGAGCAACTTCAGCCATAACAGAAATATAAAGCAGGCGCAATCTTTGCAACAAACCCCATTGCCAAATTTGCCCAAATATCTACAAAAAAAGACACCATCATATATCCTAATCAAGCCAGCTACTCCATCAAAGCCTCGTTCACCTGCTCATACACTAATGTGGTTTATGCCACCAGGGACCATAAATGTCTTTCTGCTTTATACCTTGGACAACTGGACAGTCTGTGCAAAAGAATAAATGGACACAAATCTGATACCATAAATAACATTCAGAAACCAATAAGGGAACACTTCAATGTTCCTGTTCACTCCATTCATGATCTGTTAATAGTTGTGCATAGGCATATGGGTTACAAATCAAAGCTTCCAAGAGAAATTGCAGAATTGGAATTCATATGAAGCTTTGACAACATCAACTTAGAGTTAAATAGGCACTACACTTTCTTTCCTCATTGCAACAGGTAATTTTGGCTTTCTTTTTCTCTCACCTTCCTCTAATGTGTTGTTCTCCACTGTTTGAATCTAAAGAACTTCATTGACTTGCTGTCACAGTCTGACCTGATTCTATGAATTACTTCCCTGCGTTTATTTTCCTCCCATTCTGAAAGGCTATGTCTACACTTAGGCTGTGTTCACACAGCACTTTTGTTTCGAAACAACCTCGTTGTTTTGAAACAAAAAAAACCATGTTCACACGACGCACCGTTGTTTCGAAACAACGGGAACCTGTTGTTTCGAAACAAGGGTGTTGTTTCGAAACAAGTTAAACCCCCTTTTGGGGCGAAACAACCTTGTTTCGAAACGCTTGTTTCGAAACAACTCTTGTGAACATGTTTCGGAACAAGACGTTCCAAAACAACAGGTCAAAGGCTGCCCCCTCAGCACCCTGGCCAGGGAACACTCAACACCCTGGCCAGGGTGCTGACGGGTGTCCCCTGGCCAGTGCCTGCATAGCCGGGCTGCAGGCACCGGCGGGCTTCAGCACTGCCCGGCGCTGAACCCCGCCGGTGCTTGCAACCTTCAACTACAATGGGATGCTCTAAGGAAGATGGAGCTCGACTGTTCTCGGTAATAACAGAGGACAGAACGAGGAGCAATGGTCTCAAGTTGCAGTTAGGGCTGGATGTTAGAAAAAACTTTTTTACTAGGAGAGTGGTGAAGCCTTGGAATCAGCTGCTGAGGGAGGTGGTGGAATCTCCATCTTTGGAGGTGTTTAAGGCCCGGCTGGACAAAACCATGACTGGGATGGTTTAGTGGGAGTGGTCCTGCCTCTGGCAGGGGGTTGGACTAGATGACCTCTGAGGTTCCTTCCAACCCTATGATTCTATGATACCAGCAGGCCACATAGCAGACATACAGACCAGCTACAAGTACCTTGGCATCCCACAGTCACATGGGAACCACGATGAGGAGGCAAGGAAGACAGCAACACCCAAGTACCACCAAAGGATAAGACAGGTCTTGAAGAGCCAGCTCAATGGGAAGAACAAGATCCAGGCCATCAACAGGTACGCCCTACCAGTCATCAGATACCCTGCTGGTATAGTGATCTGGCCAAAGGAGGACATGGAGGCTGCCGATGTGAAGACCCGGAAGCTCCTCACAATGTACGGAGGTTTCCACCCCAAATCCAACACCCAGGGGCTGTACACCAGCCGGAAAGACGGCAGGAGGGGTTTGGTGAGTGTCAAAGCCACTGTCCTGGATGAAACCCAGAGCATCCAGGAGTACATCAGTAAGATGGCACCCAAAGATGAGCTGCTGAGAGAATGCCTGAGGCAGCAGCAGACATGGGAGGAAGATCAAGCAGAAGAAGTGCCATGGCAAGACAAGACCCTGCATGGGATGTACCATCAACAGACAGCTGAGGTGGCTGACATTGGGAAATCCTACCAGTGGCTGGAAAGGGCTGGACTAAAAGACAGCACCGAGGCACTGATCAGAGCAGCACAAGAACAGGCACTGAGCACCAGATCCATTGAAGCAGGGGTCTACCACACTAGACAGGACCCAAGGTGCAGACTGTACAGAGGGGCCTCAGAGACAGTGCAACACATAGTGGCAGGATGTAAGATGCAGGCAAGAACAGCATACACTGAACGGCACAACCAAGTAGCTGGCATTGTGTACAGGATCATCTGCACAGTGTATGAGCTAGACCCTCCCAAGTCCAGATGGGTGATTCCACAGAAGGTCGTGGAGAATAGCAGGGCTAAGATTCTGTGGGACTTCCAGATCCAGACGGACAGGCAGGTACTGGCCAATCAACCAGACATCGTGGTAATAGACAAGGATCAAAAGACAGCGGTGGTGATAGATGTAGCAGTGCCAAGTGACAGCAACATCAGGAAGAAGGAGTATGAGAAGCTGGAGAAGTTCCAGGGCCTGAAAGAGGAACTAGAGCGGATGTGGAAAGTAAAGGCCAAAGTGGTCCCAGTGGTGGTAGGAGCACTCGGGGCTGTGACTCCTAAGCTGGGAGAGTGGCTCCAACAGATCCCAGGAACAACATCAGAGCTCTCTGTCCAGAAGAGTGAAGTGCTAGGAACAGCTAAGATACTACACAGAACCCTCAAACTCCCAGGCCTCAGGTAGAGGACCCGAGGTTGAGGAAGACACATACCACCCATAGGGGTGAGAGGGGAATTTTTTTTATATATATAAGATAGCTATATCTATATCTACATATAGATATTATGTGATTTTTATATATATAATTTCAAGTTATTGCCTATAGCAAAGCTGTTTTCCAATGGATTTTACATTCAACTACTTGTTTGTTTTTAAATTCACTTTGCATGATGGATGTTGCAAACTGAACATAAAAGGGTCAATAGTAAATGAGAGTGAAACAAACAAGGAGTCTAGTGGCACTTAAAGACTAACACATTTATTTATCACATGCTCTTTTGTGAGAGAAGAATCCCACTTCATCAGATCAATCAATCAAATCATAGGGCTGGAAGGGACCTCATGAGATCATCAAGTCCAACCCCCTGGGAATTGAACCCAGGACCTTCTGCATGTTAAGCAGAGGTGCTAGCCACTATACTATTTACAGATGCTTGGAGAACTTTGGGTATGTCTACACTTAGAGCTGAATTCGAGTTGATTGTCATCAATTTGAATTCTTTTAAGTACATGGACACACTCTGCAGGCACCGGCGGGGAGCAGCACCGGGCAGCGCTGCACCCCGCCGGTGCCTGCAGCCCCCTGAGGAAACGAAATAGCAGGTTCACAGTGTGAACCTGCTATTTCATTTCCCGCTTTTTTTTCTGATTTCGAAATAACATTTTGTTAATTCGAAGTATGTTATTTCAAAATAAGGTGTTATTTCGAAACAAGTTGTTTCGACACAACTTGTTTCGAAATAACCGTGTGTGTGAATACAGCCTTTAGAGTTTCAGATTGAATTACTGAATTCAAATTAGTCAATTCAAACTAATAATTATTAATTTGAATTCAGTCAATTCAAATTGACATAGCCACACTAGAAAATACAATTCGAATTGGCATGTCCATGAACAGGACTTGCAAGTACAAATTCAGTAGGGGGTGCTATTGTATAGGGAAAAATCAAGCTGTGGCTAATTCAATCTAACAGTGAATTCAAACTGACATGGCCACACTGTCAATTCGAATTCGAATTGACCCTGACTTCAAAGTCGAACGAGGCTTGACCAATTTGAAGTCAGCTTTCATCAATTCGAACTGAGGAGTTCCTCAGTTCGAATTGAGGAAAGCCAGTGTGTCCATGTACTTACCAATGGCCTTACCAGTGCAGAATAGAGGGGAATGATTACATCCCTTGATCTTCTGGTAATACTTCTTTTGATGCAGCCCAGTATGCCATTGGCCTTTTTGGCAGCAAGAGCACACTGCTGACTCATATCTAGCTTCCCATCCACCATGACCCCCAGGTCCTTTTTTACACTGCAGCTACTTAACTGAATGTTCCCCAGCCTGTAGCGGTGCATGGGGTTTTTTCGTCCCACGTGCAGGATTTTACACTTGTCCTTATTGAACCTCATAAGATTTCTATTGGCCCACTGTTCCAATTTATCTAGATCTCCCTGAATCTTGTCCTTGCCCTTCAACGTGTCTACTGGTCCGCCCCAGCTTGGTGTCATCCGCAAACTTACTGAGAGTGCAGTCTATTCCATCATCCAGATAATTGATGAAAATGTTGAATAGAACCGGCCCCAGGACTGACCCGTGCAGCACACCACTCATGACTGGTTGCCAGCTAGACATGGAACCATTGCTTCCTACATGCTGAAACCTTTGATCTAGCCAGTTTCCTATCCACCTTATAGTCCACCTATCCAACCCATACTTCCTTAATTTGCCAATGAGAATGCTGGGGAAACTGTATCAAAAGCCTTGCTAAAATCAAGGTATACCACATCAATGGTTCTTCCTGCATCCAGAAAACCAATCATCTGATCATAGAAGGAGATGAGATTGGTCAGGCATGATTTACCCTTGGTAAATCCATGCTGACTGTTCCTGATCACTTTATTTTCCTCTGAGTGTTTGAGGATGGATTCTTTGAGAATCTGCTCCATAATTTTTCCAGGGATTGAGGTGAGTTCCACCCCATCAGTCTTCACTACCTTCCCTCTCTTTACTACCATCTGGCCACACTTCTCCAGTCGGAATGACATCCCAGTATCCTCACTGTAGATCTGTGTCAGGTGGATTAGTAAGTCGATGTCTCATTCATTCTTAGCATACAGCTTGATGTCATCCATGTGGAGGAGGTGGCTAATGGTAGTTCCATTCTTGAACTTGTATCCGTATCCAGTCCTTGTGATTATCTGGCTGAGGGGGTTCAAGCCAATGCAGAACAGTAGCGGGCACAGTGCATCA
Organism: Podocnemis expansa; assembly: GCA_007922195.1. Taxonomy (NCBI): domain Eukaryota; kingdom Metazoa; phylum Chordata; order Testudines; family Podocnemididae; genus Podocnemis; species Podocnemis expansa. Next base: position 5,140,189 of record ML682018.1, on the reverse strand, counting down.
CCTTGGTATATGCCACACTTGATGGCCACTTGTGCAAGCTGTCTTGAGTTGACTTCCAGTGTTGTCTTCCACAGTCCCATTGAGTTCTTGAGGAAGGTCCTTAGTGTCCTGTTGACTTTGTATATCACCAGACGTTCACAGATCCATGTGTGTGGCATTGAATCATAGGCTTTCCTGTAATCAATCCAGGCTGTTCTCAGTTTGGTCTGTCTAGACTTTGAGTCTTGGGCGACTGCTCTATCTATGAGCAACTGGTGTTTTGAGCCTCTGGTGTTGTTCCCAATGCCCTTCTGAGCTGTGCTCATGTACTGGCCCATGTGATCCTGTAGCTTGGCGGCTATGATGCCTGATAGGACTTTCCATGTTGTGGGGAGGCAGGTTTTTGGCCGGTAGTTGGACGGTGCTGTTCCCTTGTGGGGGTCTTTCATGATCGGCACTGTCCTTTCTTGTGTTAGCCAGTCTGGGTGGGAGCCTGCTGCTAGCAGCTGGTTCATCTGTGCTGCTAGGCGTTCATGCACTGCTGTTAGTTTCTTTAGACAGTAGGTGTGGATCAGGTCTGGTCCAGGTGCTGTCCAGCTCTTCATGTTCTTGACCCGCTGTTGGATGTCTGCTATTGTGATGGTGACTGGTTCCTGTTCTGGGAGATTGCTGTGGTCTGTTCTCAGGTCCTGCAGCCACTTTGCACTGGTGTTATGAGTCTTCTCTTGTAGCTTGAGATTTTTGCCATCTCCTTAGTATCACAGAAAAGCAAATAAATAAATTAATAATACTAAGAAAATATAAAAACCCATATGAGTAAGAAATGGTGAGGCAATTTAGCAGAGGTTTTATGGCAAAGCTAGAAAATGGCATAATATGCAGTAATTAAGGGTAAAGAACTCATAAATCAATCATTTAACTGTGTTTTAAAATCAAATAAATAAATAAACAGATAAATAAATAAATAAATAAAAGAGCATTCAGCAGGAAACAAAATGGAGAGATCATAAAGGGAAGTTACATATCTCCACCAGCAGATTTAACAGGAAATTCTAAGTAGGTCAAGATGGAGGCAAGCCTCTGAACTTTTGAACTCACTCAGTCCCCCTCCCATCAAGTATCTTAAGGTGTCCACCCCCTGTCAGCAGGGCTCGTCAGAAGTATTGATTTTGTCATGCACTGTCCATGCACTAAGCAGGTGGACAGTGAAGTCACTCTTTTTAATTGGATAAAGATGAACTAACCTCTTTGTGACTGGTCAAGAAGAAGCTGGGAGTGGTAGAAACAGCAAATAAAAGGCAGTGCAAAAAGCAGCTCTGCGGAGATCTTACCCACTCCTTACTGGGTTCACTAGCCTCTGGCTAGGCTCCCACATGCACATGCAGCCCTAGAGAGAGTAACATCGTCTCTAGAGGAAACCTAAGAGCTAAGTTTCGGACTTAGGCTCTGAGAGCTGGGTTTAACTCAGTTTCTGAGGGCAGAATGTCTGACTTAGTTTCTGAAAGGCAAAAAGGGAATTTGTCTCTGAGCGGCATCTCAGGACTTAATCCCTGACCTGGGTCTCTGTGCCCAGTCTCCAAAGGGTTTTCCACATACCAACGCTGCAGTCCCAAGGCTTCCAGCCACCGCAACTGCAAGCCGCTGCCATGCCAGGGCTCCGGTCACCCAGCCATCATATCTGCAAGCCGCTGTCTGCCCTGAAGCCGCGCCGAAGCTCCAGTCATCCAGCAACTGCCTCTGTCTGCTGTTGAACATTCCGAACCGAGCCAGAGCCCCAGTCGCCTAGCAACCAACCCAGAACTGAGCAAGGCCTGACAGGGACACCTCACTGACCAGCCTCTGATTCCCTGCGCTCCAACTTTCAGCCTTTTTCACCGGTTTTGGGGTAAGCGAAAAGGGTCCCAAGGAGGGGAGGAATGCCCATAGGGAACAGTATCAAGGGAAGCCTAAGCCCTTTCTAAAGCAACTTTTTAAGGCAATTTATTTAAGTTAAGGGAGACAAGCAACCCAGAGTTAGACCTTAAGGAGCAGCATTAAGAACTGAGATCTCTCCATTCAGCCAGTGACTGGCCCTCACTCGCTGAATGTTCTTTTAATTACCTCATTGTCTTTGTGTTATAGTTATAAGTTAAAGTGTTGCCTTTATGTGTTAATTGTATCTATAAACCATAGCACTTATATGTTATAAGTTAAGTAGTGTCTTTATATTGTAATTTCCTAGAGTAATTTTAATGCCTTTAAGCTTGATGTTAAGTAGCGGTTTTTCTTAAAGAGACAGTAGCGCTTTAGTCAGTGCTTACAATATATGTTACAATAAAGCCGCTTTTAATCAAAACAAACTATTGACTCTGAATCTTTGTTGCTTGTGAGTCTGTGCTTGATCAGTGGGCTGTAGCTGTAATCCCCAACTTGGGACATTTATCCCAGGGTTTGGATATTTGTCCGTTTAAGCGAAATAACCTAATTTGGGTTACCTCCTGAGATTGTAATTACATCCAGACTGCTGGACGGTCTGAAAATTGATAATTTGAGTGATTGGATTTTGGGGATCAAATTTTTGGGGTAACACTCTTTCTCCCATATGGTCTTCCAGTACTGTTCAGTTTCTGCTGTCGGTGGCTCTGCTGTTATTGTATTGTTGCACTGCAGTTGGGAGTACACCTTGGATGGTTCTTTGGAGAACAGGGCATTTATCTTTTTGGCCTCTGCTTCTCTAGTAGCCAGTGCTGTGAGCCTTTGTTTAGCAGTCTGTAGGGCTTCAGATGGAGTGAGGCCCTTGTATATTTTCAGTAGCCGAGTCTTATCCTTAATCTTTACACCCTTCTGTAGCTCCTCCAGCTGACTAAGCTCTCTCCAAGTTGCCTTGATCTTATCCTCCAACCTCATTTTCCAGGGGGGTATATGTACTGCTGTTCTTCCTGATCGTGTAGCCAAGCATCTCCAGGATTACACAGGCTGTAGTGTATACTAGTTCATTGGTTTTAGTTATGGTGGTAGTAGGAATTGTCATTAGGGCTCTATTGGCATCTTCTAGCATACTATCTGGTGGTACTTCCCCAATGAGCTTTGGTAATCGGTCTCGAGGGTTGACTGTAGCTATTTTATCCATAATCTTATGCCTCATATCAGCTGCTGTGCTCTGTAATGGAGGGGGTGGCAGTGAAGTTCCAGCTTCAGGTGTTGGCTGCACAGCTAGTTGTTCTTCCAGGTCGTCTTGTTGAGTCCAGGATGTAATGTGGAGTTGGTCTATCTCAAGTTGTGAGAGCAGCTTCCTCTTTGCTATGTTGAAGCCTTGGGTAACTAGCTGTTTCTCAGTTAGTGTGGATGTAGGTCTTTTGTCTATCCATAGTTGCCTCATACATCCCCTCTCATTAGGTCTACTGTTGTAGTAGCATTCCATCAATTCCAGGTTCTCTTGTCTCATCCATGTATGGTTTGTTCCAGTAGCCCACTTATCATCAGATTGTCCTGGTTCCCCAACATCTGGCATGGACCTTGTTAATCTGGCCAACGTCCGAGCCGGCATGACTCTCCTAGTTCATGCCACTCTCATATTCAAGGTAGGCATGTTAGGAGGTCTTTTGCCCAAGGACCCCTACTGGAAAGGTAGGTAGGTACTAACTAGGATTTGAACCCCAGTTTCCCATATCAGGGGTGGTGCACCTAACCACTATGCTATCCAGTCACCCCCATATATAAAATATATATAATGATGATAACTATATGTATATATAGATATAGTTATCACTATCTATATCTCTGTATAGATGTATATTGCTATATGAACTTGATTGAAATTAGGATCACTATAAACCATACCAATATAGTTTTGTGAAACTGTGTCACAGATGTACATGGAAATGATATAAATATTTCATAATGAGATCTTCAGTTTAGAAGGGGAAAGTATAACATGATCCAGAGGCTAGATGTTGAAACTAGACAAACACAGATTAGAAATAAGGCATACAATTAAGAAATAAGGAGAATTAACCATTGAGACAAGTTCCCCAGGACCATGGTAAAGTCACTGTCACTGACAGTTTTAATATCTAGTGTCAATAGTTTAAAAGTTTATTTTGGGAAAATTCCATGGCTGTATTATTTAGGAGGCTAAACTAGATGATCATAATAGTCCCTTCTGACCTTGAAATCTATGAAAACAGCAGCATGCTTTTTATCTAATTATGATTGGGTTTATATAGGAATTACTACTCCTCATTGATTTTGTAACACATAATGTATTACAGATTCATGATAGTTTATTTCAGCATATAATCTGAATGTTTAATTTGATCTCTGATCAAATGAAAACATATTTGTTTACTGCTTTCTATCACTTGGAACAAATTGATCACCATTTAATTTTTATATAGAGTCATGTGATTATATTTGCCTAGTAACAAGATTTCATGCAAAGAGATAAAGTATGTAATTTCAGATTCTCTTTGTTCACGCCTCCTTGACAATTTAATTGCCTTAAACTACGATCAAAATTTATAAAGTGACAATGAAAATGTCTGAAACTTGTCATTTCCTTGTTTTATTAACTGTTTTTCCCCCTATTTGTTCCAGGATGTTGACCATATATTTTGAGAAATGGCACTTACATTATAGTCTCTTGGGTATATATGGTATATTCTGTCAAAACTCAACATTAAGCTTCGTAATTTTACCTAGAATGCCTCAAAGCCTGTTGTGCTACTAGTGTTGCTAACAGTGGAATTTTTTTATTTTTTTCTGTTCTTTTGGGTTGTTTCTGAAAATGTAAAAGCACTTCCTTTCCATTTTGCATCCCTGTAGACTCAGTTGGAGAAATGGAGGACCAGATATTGAAAGTCAGATTTTTGAAAAGGTTCCCCGAGGTCTGCACATGTAATTGCACATGCAGGTGATATCTTTTACAGATAGCTTCATTTATGTGCTCACATGTGTCATTCTGGCAATTTTATATGCAAATATGAAGGGGACAAGGCACAAAAATTGAGAAAGAATTATGCATCGGCTAGCAAATTGAAATTTTGAGCCCTCTTGGTTTTGTTTCTTGAGAAGGTTTTTGTGGCCAGCACTCCTCTTTAGTGGAAGTCTGTATTGGTGGCTAGGAGGATCTTTTCAATGGGCAGAAAACATTCAGAAGCTGGCAAAGTGTATTCAGCCCTATGGGCAGGATTTGATTCGGTGGGACAATGGAATGTTTCCAGCAATGTTGAGTCAGCAGAGCAGTTGGACCTCACTATCTGCTCCACAAGGTATTTTTTACTAGTGTGCTTGATAGGGAGGCAGTAGTGCAAAAAGATAGGGCATAACACTGCAGGCTGTGAAACATGTACAATAAACTTTAAAGCTATCATTAAGAGATACTGTCACATTCTTACATCCAGGGGGATAGCCGTGTTAGTCTGTATATAGCAAGAATGAGAATCCTACGACACCTGACAAAGTTGGTTGGAGCTCATGAAAGCTTATGCCCAAAGAAATCTGTTAGGTTTTAGGTGCCACGGGACTTTGATTTAGTCTTATCATAACCATAGGTGCAGGCTTTAAAGAAAGTATGAAGTACATGAAGATATGGTCCTGAGGAGACAGGAGCAGAGGTCATTGGTGGGCTCAGAAAACATATCTGTGCACAAAATTTTGGCAAATAATAAATTCACTGACAAATGTATATTTCCAGGGTATTGAACCACTTCACAAATTTGGGTCAAATTTAATAGTTTAGCAGAATAAATTTATAAAAAAACCCAAAATATTCTATTTCGGCCATTCTGAAACTTAGTTAATTAAAGGAGAGGCGAGAGTAAGATTCATAACATTTAAAGACCTGGGGGGGGGGGGGAAAGCTGGAAAAATTTCACTTTGCATCAAAGAAAACATTTAGTCTGACTTGAAATGATATATATATATATTAGGGCTTCTTCTTGAGTCCAGGAGGTAACATGGAGTTGGTCTATCTCCAGTTGTAAGAGCAGCTGCCTCTTTACTATGTTGAAGCGTTGGGTAACTAGCTGTTTCTCAGTTAGTGTGGATGTAGGTGTTTTGTCCATCCGTAGTTCCCTCATACATTTCATATAGCCCCTCTCATTAGGTCTGCTGTTGTAGTAGCATTCCATCAATTCCAGGTTCTCTTGTCTCATCCATGCATGGTTTGTTCCAGTAGCCCATTTATCGTCAGATTGTCCTGGTTCCCCAACATCTGGCACGGACCTTGTTAATCCAGGCGACGTCTAAGCCGGCACGACTCTCCTAGTTCATGTCACTCTCATATTCGAGGTAGGCAAGTGAGGCGTTAGGGTGTCTTTTGCCTAAGGACCCCTACTGGGAAGGTAGATAGGTACCCACCAGGATTTGAACCCCAGTCTCCCGTATCAAAGGGCGTCGCTATTAACCACTATGGCGCTCTTAACCACTACGCTATCCAGTCACTTTTGTGAGAAAAAGAACAGAAGCATTTTTTTTCCCTAGATTTTTCAGTTTGGCTCCTGCTTTATGAGCCAAGAATTCAGGCTTTAAGCAATACTCTATGATCAATGAGTTGTACAGTATTTATGGGTTATGAGGTTCACTCTATTTGTTATACCACTTCTTTTAAAGACAATATCAAGTTTTACTGTATTGAAGGACCCAAACAGGTCTTTGTGATAATAGTTGCCCCCCCTCCAGCCAGTGACAAAGCAATTAATCATTGATGCATGCAACATCCTTTCCTGTTAGTGGTTTATTTTTTCACTTGTAGTCATAAGCAAGACACTTGTTTTCGGAACTATAAAATAGATCAAAATCCAGTTACAAAAAGGGCTACCAGAGGACATGTTGCAGTCTTAAATTAGTTAAACATTTTTGCATAAGACTTGAGTGACCTTCAGCATCCACGACATCCATTATAAGTAGTTGAGGATGAAAGAAAGTCCATAGAATAATCTGATTTTTGCTAGCATTAGCTATTTTGCTTTCTTAGGCAGTCATTGTTCATTAATCCTTGACAATAAGATCAACAGCAGCTTAAATGCTTTCTGGCTTTGGGGAAATCATTTTTCTTTTAAATAATTTCTGCCAATGCAACTGAGACTTTGTCTTCCCTTGCTTATACCGATAACCATCAGTACTTATTTCAAATTTTATGATCTTGCCTGTGGTCTTTTTATACCCAGAGTTGTTTGTAGAGTAAACAAAAAACAAAACAAAACAAAAAAACACACATCTTAAGTTGTGTTGACTCGTTTTCTTTAGTCTCCTAATGCTTTTGGTAACTCTAATGTTATTTCCACTTGATCTGGCTGCCAAGGTGTCAGTCGTCTGGGGCTACATAGGAAGAGAGTGATGCTGTTTTGTGTGTCATTACTACAGCTGAGTAAATAACTCTCAGCAAATTGTTTTTTTCTCTCTCTGACTGTAAAATTTCCTTTCAAAATTCATAATTTTTTCAAGTGATTTTGCTATTAAGAATTATTCACCAGCTTATCTGCCCCTTTGATTTAAAGGTGTTTGTGAATAACAGAAACAGATTGCAGTTTGAAGTCTGGTTGAATCCTAATTATTGTTGGATGGTTAGCGTAGTCAGGATGGCTTTTTTGCATTTGCATCTGGCTACCTTTTTCTTTTTTTACACAGATCTCACTACTATGATTCATGCCTTTGTCTTCTTATTCCTAGATTACTGTAATGTGCTTTACTTGGGGCTACATCTTAAATTCATTCAGAAATTAAAACTGGTATAGAACATGCTTGGTCACCTGTCAAGCCAAATGTCTTCCTGCAAACCTATAATACCAGTACACCAGGCACAGGTTCTGTGTCCTGAATGTCTACGTCTTAGGCTTCTGGTGAAAACACTGTTGCTTAGAAGTTTGAAATTTGTAGTCTGTAAAGATTATTTAAGATTTGTTCAAATATCATTTCCGTGAAGTTTCCTTCAAAACTCATTTGCTATACTGTTCAAAGCAAACAGAAAAGGGACATAAGCACAGACGAAGAAAATTCATTGCATTAATCAAATAGACTTTCATGAAAACTTTTATGAAACACTCAGCCCTTGTAGCCATGTCTATACTGTGGCTTTAAGTCAACTTAAGGGCTCTTAAGTTGACTTAAGTAAAGCCCAGACCACAGTGCAAGCCTTCAAAGTTGACTTTCCTCGTCACTAAAGGCAACTTTATAACTTCCACTTATAAAGTTGACTTTACCATTAAGTCGACTTTATTAAGTCAACTTTAGGCAATGTGGCCCGAGATTTGCCTTTAGTTGACTTAACTGGCCTCCTAACTATAGAAAACATGGGGATTGGAGATGGAGAGAAGACATAACACAGCTGGGAGCATTCTCAGCTGTGTGCACCACATCCAAACTCCCCACATTCCCCGACCTGATCTGGCATCTCCCCACTTTCTCATTTGGGCCCTGCATCTCTACCCCTTCTCCAGCCCAACCCTGCATCTCTCTCCTTACTCCAACCCGATCCAGTGTCTTTTCCCTTCTCAGCCCAACCCCTCGTCTCTCCTCTTCTCCAGCTTGACCCTGTCTCTCTCTTTCCTCTTGCCCTTCTCCAGCATGTCTCTCTCCCCTTCTCCAGTGCTACCCTGCACGTCTCTCCCTTTCTCCAGCCAGACCCTGCATGTCTCTCTCCTCTTGCCCCTCTCCAGTGTGTCTCTATCCCAGTCTCCAGCCCTACCCACTATGTCGCTCCCTTTGCCTTTTGCAGACCGACCCCATGTGTCTCCCCTTCTCTATCTGACCCTGCCTGTCTCTCCTCTTCCCCTTCTCCAGAGCGAACCTGCGTGTCTCTCTCCCCTTCTCCAGCTCGACCCCCTGTGTCTTTCCCCTTGCCTTCTGCAGCCAGTCCCCGTGTGTCTCCCCTTCTCAGCCCAACACTGTGTCTCTCCCCTTCTCCAGCCTGCCCCTCTGTGTCTCTCCACTTGCCTTCAGCAGCCCGACCTTGTGTTTCTCCCCTTCTCAGCCCAACCCTGTGTGTCTCTCCCTCTTTGTCTGACCTTGCCTGTCTCTCCCCAGAACACCCCTGCATGTTTCTTTCTCCCCTTCTCCAGCCCAACCCCCTTTGTCTCTCCCCTTGCCCTTCTCATCCCAACTCTGTGTCTCTCTCCCATTATCCAGCCCGACCCCATGTGTCTCCTCTTCTCAGCCCATGTCTCCCCTTCTCAGCCTGACCCCCATGATATTGTTGCAAAACAAACAAGGAGTCCTGAGGCACTATTTAGGATTAACAAATGTATTTATTGCATGAGCTTTCGTGGTACAAAATCCCACTTTGTCAGATGATTTGAAGATGGGGGAGTGTAAGACATAGGATTAGGTCACACTGTAACAGCAAATCAAAGCAATTGTTAAGATTCAAATGTAACCCTTCTGCCAGGGCAGGCTGGCAGAACAAGGGCTGGGTTCTATATCTAGGGCTTTCCCAATAATATAAAACCACCAACTGGCTGGAGCCCCCCCACAGGTTTCTGGGGAATCCTGCACCGTTCCCTGGGCACCCCAAAGGGCTTCCCCTCTCGCAAGCACGAGTCTGAGTGTAGTAAACAGAACTTTTAATAGTAGTAAAATGTAATGTAAAAGGCCACAGGACAGAGATCAGTGCTGATTTAGAAAATCAATACAGAGTGAAGTTGCCAACAACCCACACCGCATAACACAACATACAAGACTTAATGGCAAAAACCCACACTGATCTGGAGAATCAGTGCTAACCAGGCATCCAATCAACCCTTTGGTACGTAGGGAGTGTCTTTCATGCAAGCTGTCCACCAGCACCACCCCACTGGTCACTCACTCCATCCTCTAGCACCGTCCCTTGGCTCTGCCTGTTGTCTGCCGGCTCTGCCCACTGGTCACTTTTGCCACCCAGCTTGCCACTCTCACTGTCTGCTGGCTCTGCCCACCGGTCACTAATGCCACCCAGGTTGCTACTGTCTGCCGGCTCCACCCACTAGTCACTCCATCGCTGCTCCTCTTCAGTGATTTCAGCTCAGAAAGAGGGGGGTTTCCTCTCTCTAGTGATTTTAGCTTAGAGAGAGTTTGCTTCTCTCAGTGATTTCAGCTCTTAAACCTCAAGAACCTGCAAACAGCTACTTCCATAACAAAGAACAGGCCTCAAAGAAGCCCAGCTAGATCTATCATTTAACAGTGGGGCCATTGGAGAAGGCAAAATGCCTTAGACACTGCTCCAGAACAAGCCATGCAAAACCCCACCCCTTTCTTAAATTTTTTCAAGCTGAAATAGCCAGTGGCCTCTCTTACAAATCTCTTTTTAGCTAAGAGTAGCCTTTACCCTTTAACTAACCCAAGCAAATTTGGAGCAAATAGAGAATAGCATATCATAAAAGACAGTATTTTGTATTTCCCCTTCAGTAGAATTACAGATATTGACAGATTTGTGATCAGATTAACCCCAATTACCTTTACCCACTATGACCTGCACCCAGTATGCTAATACTTAATTCTGCTCTTTATGTTCATGCTAATACAGGAGCCATGCAGATTAGTTGCCCCCCTTCAGAAGCTGTTAGGCATAGCTTCTAAACCTGCCTTCCAAAAACACTGGGAAACAGCACAAGAAAGAAAGAAAGAAAGAAAGAAAGAAAGAAAGAAAGAAAGCTGCTAGTGCTTTCAGATTAAATTGCGTGAAAGCAGGATTAAAATAATGACTATGGACTTCTTTCCCTTTACAACAGGAGATTTGACATCACCTTCCTCTGTGTGCTGTTCCCCAGTCTTGACAACTGCTGCACCCTGCTCTTCTGATGTTAGTTGCCCTGTGGCACCTGGTTCAGAGCAGGAGGAGTTCAGGCAACGCAGGGAGGGTGTTGGGGGCTGTGCTGACACATTGCTGGATCACGTCAGGCTTCCTGACCTCCCTGGGCTCCCTGTTGCCACACACAGTATGGAGGCTGGTGTGGTCATTCACTTCCTGTACTAAAGGGGTGACCGGGAAAGAGGGGCACTTCTGCTGTGGTGCACTGTGGGCCAGCTACTCACAGTGCACCACTCCTAGGGTGACCTAGCAGCTGCCAGTGTGGATGTGGGCATCTCCTGGCATTTTGAGTGTGGATGCTGTAAGCTAATTTAATAAAGTCTACTTTAAGCTGGTTTAAAGTAAACCTTCTTAAGCCGGCTTAATAAAGCCCTGTAGTGTAGACATAGTCTGTGTTTCCTAAGTCTTTCCTTAATAAGAAAGAAGGACTTTTATGCATATTTAGAATACAATACTGAAATTGTTTTTTATTCTAGAAATCCTCAGCTGGTAGGAATCAGCACCGCTGAAATAATTGGGGCCATGCAAATTCAGACTAGCTGAGTATCTTGCTCTGTAAATATATAAGCACTCCTGTTTATTTTGATTGATTTAGAGCAGGCCTCAAAATAGAGCAAATTAATGCACCACATTTAGCTCTATTTAAACTGCAAGAGTCACTGCCTGATAGAAATACTGCCTGAGCCATATCTCTAACATTTCTTGTTAGCCAAAATCTCATCCTTACTCTCAGTACATAGGATATATCTTTAAAGAAAAGGGAGGCAGGGGAGCCTTCATTCAACCTCTCATAATTGTAGACAATATTGTGTTTAAATTAGTTTTCTAGGTCTTGAGTTTTTCAGTTCATTTTTATGGGATTTCTTTTGCAAACTTGTAGGTGTCCTTTAGGTTTCTTTTATCATAGTTCATAAGGATCTAATTTAATATATTTCCATAGGTTACATCTCTGGCACAATTCAGAATAGTTTTCATTTAACATATTCACTGTCCCATATGGCCTAGTTACTGTACCAGTCACTTTATGTAGCCAGAAGGAGGGGAAAACTTCAGCCTCCATAACATAATAGCTATAAAATCCCCCTTGCCTCTCCCATGTTATCTCATTTTCCTTAATGTAAAAAATACCCTCTGCTGCCTGTAATAGAACTGACATGTCAATAAAAAGTAAACCCAGATGTACCCTTTATTCTCCTATTGTGGAGATGTTTCAAGGACCATATCTTTACATGCTGTGCTAAGATCTGTAAAATCACTGCTAATTACCAGTGACTCAGTCTGATACTGTGAATTAAATCATTGGCTTTCAAGTGTAAATAGAACAGCTAACTAGATCCTAGCTAAATCGTTATACCATCTCTTGCCATCCTGCTTGGGACACTGAGGAAGGTGATTTAAAAGCCTTAAGAAGTATGTGACTGGTGAACCTTGTATTTAATCTCTGCAGTTGTGAGCGTAATGAAGATTCTTCTAATCCTCTTGTAATCTTCTTTTGTGCAAACACATTATCTGCACTATTTTGGTTTCACTGGAACTCATTAAAAAGTATGTGGTGAGAGAGAGAGCACCAAACATTAGAGAACTGATCAGTCAGATGACTGATACTTCCATTTCTTGGGATAAGTAGTCAGAGTCATTAATAAAAGCTACCAGTCATTAATTTTCTCTGTCACAATGTTGTATATAAGATTCTTAGAAGTGATTTTTCATAGACATCATATACACAGTACATGTCCTTGCTTTTTATAGTTTTTAAGAGAGATCTGTTAATCAGATCTCTTATGGCATGGGAAAAATCTTAGGATTTCTATTTCTTTGAAAATGAAGGTTTTTTGTTTTGTTTTTGTTTGTTTAGTTCTTAAAGTGGGCCTCACAAATCTTTAAGCCACTGTGAACGAAGAGGGTGGTTTCTCTATCAATATAGCAGTCATTTTTTAAAATGCTTGTTGAAGAACTTCCCTTTTTATAACAGAAAGGAATTTTATTGACAACTTTTTCTGCATTTTTATTTTATAACAATGGTTCTTGCTGGTATCTTGAAACTGTGGTGGTGCCTTTGTATGCATATTTGTAGCAATAATAAGTCTTAAATTTTTGTCATAAGTTACCCACAGAAAATGAAGTCTCAACCTGCAAATTACTTCTAATGTCTACTACTAGTAAGTAACAAGCCAGATTTGTAACAAACCTTATGAATTCTTTCCACTTAGTCACAGAAATAGGTAAGCTGTGGAATACTTTCTTCTAGCAATGGATAATAAATATTTGATTGTGATAAATTACAATACTTACGCTTTGCATTTAAATATCACTTTTCAATTGTGGATCTCAAAGCATTATATAAATATTTATTATGCTTCATAAAGTCTATTTAAGATAATTATCATATGCATTTTAACCTGCTAAACTGAAGTGCACAGATATTTCAGCCAAAATGTTCAAAACTAGCCACTGATATCATTTGCTTTAATATTTGGGTGCCAAACTGAGACACTGGATGTGATTTTTGGAGATACTGAGCATTGACATCCAGTGCAGGTGCCAGTATTCAGCATTTGTTAAAACTAGTACCAAGGGAGCTTATTTTGGGCCCACAAACATTAGGAAACCCAAATTTAGTGGCCATTTTATGATGAATTTATCTTATATACTCAGCCTTATACAGCTGATTAGAATGCTCTCTCTCTCTCTCTTTTTATTTAAATGTTAGATAACACGTTGTTTAAATAAATGTCAAAAGAACCAATTGAGAAATGTATCTTTCTTGTTTTTTCAATTTTAATGATTTACAGTTTCAGTTCAGGTGTTGACTGGCCAACTTTAGTCACATACAGGAAACATTTATTTTTCATTTTTGAAAATTAATGCTTAAGAAAGAACTTTGGATGGAATTCTGAAGAAAATCTGTTTAAAAACTAACAATGAAATTAAACTGCTTTGAAAATGTTCATCATTCTTACAATTTCCCTTTTTGTTTTTTAACTTGCTCCACTCAAGAATATTGACTGCAAGGTCCTGTGTTACAGCAATTGCCCTGACTATTTCACTCACTGTACATGAAGTAGTGTAAAAAAAACCTTTCTCATTTTTAGAGATTTAAGGGTATTAATATATCTAAAAGATTTATTTTTAACTGTTGAGAAAAGCTATTCAGAAGCTCTTTACTTACTTTTAAAATTCCTGCTGGCTCTCGATTGGGCCAGGATTTCACCTGCATATCTTGATTAACACAGCCTGTTTCTAAGACCATTCCTATTTCTTTTAGCATATTGCATAATGTCTTGCTACCTCATGACAAGCAGTAGACAGAACCAGACTAACATCCCAAATTGTAATACCCAGCATCCAAGGATATGTGAAAAAGTTAATCATTTGCTTTAAACCAAATCTACTTTTAATGTCTCAATACTGATTTTTCTTGTTCCTTGGATGCCTTTGAACCTCATTGACATTACTTCTTATTTATATCAGTGAAAGGGGAAAGTCACCCCTCTTTTAATGCAAAATAGATTTATTCTTTAAAAGATTTGTGTACAGTTGTAGTCATCTAGCCTTGCAGAATATGTAGAATATATAGTCCTGTACAGTAAGAAGTGCATTTTAATTTGACTAAGCATACTCTCCCCTCACCTCAAAACTATTCCAGTTTCTATTATAGCATTTTCTCTTATCAGATATCCTGAGGATACAGAAGCCTTGCTTTTTAATCTCAAGACTTTTATCTGATAGACTGCTAAGATTCAAGCTTCTCTAATTACAATACTTGTAGGTGGAATGAATGGTCAGTCTTTTTTTTTTTGATTCAACTATAAAAACCTCTTTGAATAAGAGAAAATGTCACCCACATTCTATTGTCTTCCGTCTACAGCTTGATCTTTCATTTGTATTGTCTCTTTTGATTGATTTGTCATGTGGTGGCAGCTGAACAATGCTTCCAGATCTTTCGTATAGATTTAATCTTGTGATAGAACTCATATATTTGATTGACAGTAATAATTTATAATAATTGTTCTACCAAGAACACCTATCCATCTTTTAAGGCCTTTTTCTTAAGCAATAAATAGTTTTCATTACTTTTTTTATTTTAAAGGAAATTGGGTAGGCATGAATAAAGCCAAAATCTTTATGGGAATTAACGTATACAGTGCAATTTTCTCTTGAAGCATGATAACAAATATTATACTCAGAATATGTGATGGAACATATGTTTAAAATAGTGCCATTAGCCTCTCTTTCTTGCAAATAAACAAACAGAATTTTTAAAAAAATAGCATAAAACAAGCATAATATGGAATAATTTGCAACTTGACAGTTTAAGTATAATATGGCTTAATGTGAATTCATAAAGGGAGAAAAGAAAAACATGATGAAGACAGATTTTTTTTTTCAAATGAAGTAGGTTGGATTCATTTGCTTTTTGTAGGCTACTAAGAAATATAGAATTACTTTTGAAGGGTAGCTACCAACTCTTAATATAATAATTCCCCATTTTTCTAGGCTCAACAAATGAATTATGCCCTAGATGGAATTTAGATACACCTTGCAATAATCAGTTCGTGTGCATTTTCATATATCCTTTAATAATACATAATACTCTATATTATCGTTTATGTATTATGAATTAAGTAAAGACTTTGCATTTGTTATGGCTCATGAGTGTAAGGCTCTGCTAGTGATTTTCTCAATAATTTTATAATTATTGCAAGATTTTAATTCCTATTACAATGCACTACAGAAGAGCTCCGATTTTTTTAAAAATATCTTCATTTGTTGTTCATACTCTGGTGTTAGTACCATGAAAACATAGTAGAACTACTGGTGACCTTTAATCCACAATTACAGCATCATGGGATCAGTGTTACAATTTGGAGACTCCCTAGGTAAATTAACGTTCATGTATGCTGGGCTAAAGAAGCTCTATGGGCCTCTTGGGCTGTGTAATTGTGGAATGTATGTCCTGTTTCAGGGGAACACTTTTAGTTGAAGCCAGTGGATACAATAACAAAACTAACATTATATATGACTTCAGAAGAGTTGACTCTATACACCATTGAGATGCATAGGAATTATGGTGTAGGTTTTTAATTTTATGTCTTTCACCTTTCTTTTTAAACAACACTTCCTATGTTTTTAGCTGAACAGGAATTTTGTTCTCAAAGCTGCTACAGCAATGCCTACACATGCTCTCTGATGGAGACTTTCATTTTTTCTTGTTTTCTTTAAATTCATCTCAGACTGAAAAATTCAGGGTTAGCCTTTGTATATATGGGAACATGACAGATAGAACAGGTTGTTAAAGATACATTTCTGCTCGTTGCATCATTCAACATACTAAAATGAGGGACAAATTCTTTCCTGGCTGGGAGAAAATTATGAACCTCAAGTGGTCTCATTGGGACCTTTCCTTGTGAGCGTTATCCATTCTGTCAGAACACTGTACACATATAGCCCCTGCCCTGAAAAATTTATGAAAGGTAGGAAAGAGTATAATTCCCCTTTTATAAATTGGGAACTGAGGCACAGAGAAATTAAATGATTTGTGTCACCAGGGTTCCTTGACCTAGTAATTTCTAGTTTTTGCAGGTATCAGGAAATAAGCCAAACAAAATGAAGTTCCTTTCCTTCTATACATCTGACACAGGCAAGTCAAAACCAAATGCTTTTAATTTAAAATATTACTTTATTCATTTCCGTAATTTCCATCTAATCACTTTTACCACAAAATTAACAAATTTATTTACCGAATGGGGTTTCACTGGGCTATCTTCAAGCATCTGACCAAGTGAGATTTTCTCTCCCAAAAGCTCATGCAATTAATAAATTTGTTAGTCTTTTAAGTGCCACCAAACTCCTTGTTTCTTTTGGTGAACTACACTAGCATCGCTACCCCTTTGGAACTTTAAAAGTCTCCACTTATTAGTCTTAAGCACATACAAATACATTAGAGCACACAAGTCTGAGGCAGTCTTCAGGTGAATAAGTCACAGATTTCTGGATGGCCAGTTCTTCCATCTTCTTGTGCAGATTTTTCTAAATGTGTCCACAAGGCGTTATGCCTGACTGAGCCTCACTACCTCCCTCTTATATCAGGGGCGTCGCTGCCCTGGGGAAAGACATAGGGCATGGGCCCAGGCCCCGCCCCCTTCCCACAGGCCCTGTCTCCTGCCCACAGTCCATGCCCCCAGATGGAGACAGGGCCAGAAGTGGCCACCACTGCCGCAGGCAGCTGGGCCCCAGATCTCTGGCCTGATCCGGCCGGCGACTGGGAGAGGCGGGGCCTGCCAGGACCTGGGGCACTGGTGCTGGCATTCAGGGCACAGGCCCCATATGCCAGGTGCCAGCGATGCCCCAGTCTTGTATTCTACCCCACACAATTTGCAAAGACCTATCACTAGAAAGAATACTACATAGCTGATGAAACAGATCAATCTCTCGGTAGCCGCAGGCATTACAGAGACATAGCACTAAAACTAACATTGTTAAGCAAGCAGTCTTAACCAGTTACTGTGGCAGCTAAGTTTCCCCATGCCAACAATTCAAAAATATATCCAGACTTCATGTTTTTTCACAGATATTGTCCTCAGTATATTCTGAAAGAGAAAACTCAGAACCAGGCTCACTTCACATGTTCAATGTTTACTGCCCTCCACTCCCTTCTGCCCATTACCCAGTTTGCAAATTTATGCTAATGTCCTACAAAAACTTGAAAATGGCTAATAGCAGCGAGTAGAATAATTAGTAGTCCATTCCAATAATTGGAAGTGGGTAGTAAATGTAGCAGGTTGCTAAAATGCCATTGTAAAACTTCCTCCAGGTCACACAGCCTGCAGAAGAGCTAGGAACTGAATCCAAATCTCCTGCGTAACAGTCTTGTGTTCTAACTACAAGATCATCCTTTCTCTCTTGTATCTGGCACTGACTGTTGAAAAATATACGTTGTATTAGACAGAAGAAATGCAGTATGATTGAATTAGTATGAGTGGAATAAAGGCAGCTGTGAAAAGAGGAGAGTGGGAACAAATTCTTCCTTTCTCTTGCTCACTTTTGTTGGGGTCTGGGGCCTGCATGGGTGAGCTCTTCTTTTTAGCTCCCTCAGGAGGTACATATCAGCACACATCCCATCTCAACTCATCTATGGGTCATACTTTCCTGGCTCCGAAGTCCTGCTTATAAATAGTGAAAAAATTACAGTTGGTGAAATTTATTCTGAATACACTGGGTGACTTCTGCATGGCACAGACTGTCTGAATGGATTTCTATCACTATAGCTGTTCATACAGTAATCAGAAACTAAATAACCTTCCCAAAGCTCTCCCACCCCAACCCCACAAAACAAAACTTCAGTCATAAATATTTTATGAATACATGTATTAACTTCTACTCTTTTGTGATACATGTAGAAATGTGATTTGATATTAGTAAGTATTTGGACAACCACTGGCCATCCCTGAAAGAGTTGGACATTCCATAATTTTAAGAACAATTAACTATTTCTCTTTTAAAAAAGGAATGGAAGGGCATTATTTCATTACTCTTCACCATTTGTTATTTTCCTGTTAAAAGTATTGAACAAGCATGCAGTCATGGAACAGAAGAAATAATACATAACTCAAGTGACCAGTCTTGGAACATGAATCATTAGAGCAAACAATTTGAAAATCAATTGTCTGAAAACTAAGTGCTTAAACTAATCAGTAAATATTCACAGATACATAGAGCCCCGCGTGGATACAAATAAGTGGATCCATATCTGACCTGTATCCGCAAGAAATGGTCCATGGATATCCATGTTGTATCCACAGATGCGGATATAATGCGGATATCTGCAGATATCTACATATTTGCAGGGCTCTAGCTCTGTGCAAATAAAAATATGTGGATCTGTATCCGATCTGCATCCACAAGAAATGGTCTGCAGATATCCATGTTGTATCCGCGGATGTGGATACAAAGCTGATATCTGTGGATTTGCAGGGCTCTACAGATACATACATGAGATGAAAATCAGGACTGACTTGTGAACAATTCAAAGAGGCTTCATTTGCAAAGATAACTACAAAATAATTAAATTAGTTATGTTTGATAGCATTCCTGAGAGTTATATGCCACTTTGCACCTTATCAGTACATTTATTTGCTCACTTGTTGCTAATTGCTATACTGGTACTATGTGAGAGCAATGTTCTTATTACAGAAGTGAAAGAAATGAATAGTGATAAATCTTGCTACTTGGCTCTTGAGCCTGTCTTTTACCTAGTAAACTCTTGCTGATTTGAAGTCTGATATTTTAGCAGTCTCCCACCAAGGAAGTTATATTTCAGGGAATTACTTTACAGTACTATGAGCTCAGCATTTCTGCTGATGGAAAAAGGCAACATCCTTCAGTTTTTGATGAAAAATCTTCAGTGTTTGAACTGTATTTCTGCTCTGAACTAAAGTGATAACTAATTAAAATACTCCCCACAATACCCTTCTTTTTTTCTTTCTCCTCAGAGCTCATCTTTGGCAACATACAGGAGAACCTAGTTTACTGTTCTATGTAGAGTATGTAGCAGTGACTAGACCAGAGGTCTGCAACCTGTGGCTCTTTGGCTGCCCCCCTGTGGCTCTGGGCTCCAGGTTGGTGTTCCACCCCTGCCCCCCCAGCCACCAGAGGGACCTTGAGGGTGGCCTATGCCAGGCTCTGGGCTCCTCACCACCAATGAGGGGTACTTTTTTAAAATGGCTCTTCTTATTTTTTAGGTTGCCAGCCCCTGGACTAGACAAAGTCAGAAGGCTCTTCCAGCCCTCGGAATGGAGGAGATAGCAAAGATTGTTTTTAGCTGCCTTTGGACTTTTCCAATTCCAGCTTGCCTTGGGCCTCAAACAACATCCTGCATAACATATTGAACTGGGGTACCTGCCCCAAGTTGTAGCAGCCCATACAAGGCTGTCTATGAGTGGCAGCAATGCACTTGAATTGGCTGAGAGAGTACATGCATGGACTTGCTCTCTCCAGCCCCTTGGCATTCCCCTATACTTTGGGTGCTGAGAGGACCTACACACTGCATACACGAGGCCAGAAAAAATCTGTCCTGGCTGGCTAAGAGGCTTCTAGTGCCCCTATAGGCCAAACCTCAACATAGGTAAGAATCTCGTTCAGGGTCTCTGTACCGCTATGTCTAAACTTAAAATCTTAGTTCAGACTTGGTTAGTCCGAACTAAGTAGTTTGAAATTTAGTTCAAGCTAAGTGTGTTTTTTTTAGTTCAACCTAAACTTTAGTTTGAACTAGCTGTGAGTTTTTTTAGTTTGTAACAACTTTTTAGTTCAAACTAAAAAAGTGTGGTTAGTTCAAACTAAAAGTTAGTTTGAATTGAAAAAATGTGCTTAAAATTTCAAATAACCACTAGTTTGAACTTATTTAGCTTGAACTAGCATGTCTCCATTGTGCTAGTTCAAACTAAATATGCAAATTAATTCAAACTAAGCAGTTAGTTCGAACCAACCATTCAAACTGAAAGGTTTTTAGTTTGGACTAGGCAAAGCCTAGTGTAGACAGAGTTCAAATTAGTTTGAATTAAGGCTCCTTAATTTGAACTAATTTGCTAGTGTAGATATAGCCTACTTCCTGCTAGGACAAAATGAGCCACATCCAGGGCTTCCTGAGGCACCACTTTATTGGGTTCACTGTATGTGGTGATCATTCACTTCCTCCTTCCAGATGTTTAATTGAAACTATGTTGTACAGGGCCAAAAGTTTAAATGTGGCCATGAACTGAGAGCCTTGATTTTTGGGGGTATTCAGCTTGAGACTGCTAAGAAATAGTTATGGCTCAGTAAGTCCGGTGGAAAGCAAAGGGAATAGCATGGCAAGCTACATTGATTCTGCTACATCCAATATAACAGTGCAATTGTGTCATCCATGTATTACAATATCTATGTCTAAGCTGCCCAAAATTTAAAATATCTCTTCCCACTTTATGTAAGAGATTTTGATTTTTAGAAGCTATTTGGTATTGTTGGTGTTTCAAGTCCAATTAAAGAAGGTTTGAACCCAATAATGAAAGCTAGAATACAATGTTAGAACACATTCTTCTTTCCATATTAATGTTAACTTTCCCTACTATGAGGCTCCAGCAGTTGGACCCAGAAAGATTCCCAGAAAGTTTGAGATAAGAATACTTTCAACTTCATATTTGCTAGTTTCCAGATTAAATCTAAACAGTTCTTTGGAATTAAGTGTGCATAGTATCTAGTGTTATTAGGCTTCTGGAAATCTGTCAATTTCTGGCATGAAACTTGCAAATTTTTGCCCCCATTCAAAATGGTCACTATTTCTGATTGCTTACAATAGCACTGAAGATACAGGCTATTTTACAGCATTTCTTTACTGCCGTTTATTTGCAGAATTGAGCGTGTGCCTGGTAAATGAGGCCACCTTCTTAAATAGTCTCCAGTAGTATTGAAGACAGGCTGATCTCAGGGAAGATGGGTTTGAATGTTAAGAAGTTGAAGTGGTAATTGTGAGAAGACATAGCAAATGTGTAAAGTGGATCTATGCCCCCCTCCTGCCCTTTTTTCAGAACTTATACCTATTTTTAATAGTCTGCCCCTAAATCTTAAAACAGGACCACCAAATGTCACCTTTTATGGTCATCAGTTCTCTTCTCTGTTTCTGTCCAAAAGGGGTCTCTGCTGCAGCCCCTGGAAACTGTTCTTTCCAGCCACAGAGAGAGCTTAATTTCAGGGAGAAGTTGACAGGGTAAGGACAACCAACAACTCTGCCGACAACATCTGGCAAGCCGAAGTAGGTCTTAGCCAGCAGCCAGAAACATCACTAGTGCCACTCAGGCTAGAGGGAGCAGTGTGTGGCAGGGAGCAGTGGCAAGCTGTTAGGAATGGGGCCTGGCCAGCAGAAACAACTCCAATACTATGTTGGCAGATATGGATGGGTTCGTGCTAGTGGTGGCAATAATGCAGGAGAGGGTAAGAGAGTGGAATGTGATTCACATTTGAGAAATGTGGAAGAGCAAGGTCCATTTCCTTTTAATAATCTGGTGTCTTTTGGAATATGGGATTATGCAGAGAGATGTATGATGCAGGGAGGGACTGAGCCAGGGAGCAGGATATGGCAGAGCATAAGGAAGACAGAGTAATGTGTAGAGTATGAGGAGACTGATGGAGCACTAGGATAATGGGCCAATGAAGAAGATTGGGGATGTGGGAGGGAGACTATGATATGTGAGTAAATAATGTATGGCATAAAGGGAAATATAAGGTGCCAGATGCTGTGAAAGGAAGGGAAATAAGGGAGCAAATTAATGTAGGAGTCATGAAATATAAAAGATTTTGGCAGTATGGAGGGAAAATTAGTGGGACAAGGAATGAGAAGTGAAGGAACAGGAATGGGTGAGGTAAGAAGTTTCAGGCTAGGTACAGGAGGTGGATAGAGAGGGTATGATGTGATGCAATGCTCACACATACCTATAATGTGATTTGTGTATGTTCTGTTCACCCTTGCAATGCATTCATGATGTTTAAAGCACAGTGTATCATCTAAAATGTTTCTTGAATGCTCTGCATTATTGTTATGGTATCATGTTTCCTGCAGCATCATACATGTATACAGATATGATGGCTCAAGTGGAGGAGGACAGACAAATAGAGCTGTGCTTGCCCAGACCCAGTGAAGTTATGCTTATAAAAGGCAAGGCAAAATAAGGGCCTCGGTGGGAAAGAGAGAAAAGGCACACTTCAAACTGAGAAGGGGGCTTTTGGACTTCATCCTGCAAGCAACTGAAAACAATTTTACCTACCTACAAGACAAGGACAACCTGGCTCCAAAACCCTCAGTAGCCAAAACACATGGATAAGCTCGCAATAGACTATAACAGTGATCTTCAGTTTAGAACGCAAATTATCTTTTATTTGATTCTGATAAACACCTTCACTGATTATCTGATTTTTGAATTGATTAGTTAATGTTTGTTTTATCTGAAGCAGTGTGAATTTTGGAAAGAGAGTGAAAGTGTAATAGCCTGACTGTTTGCATATCAGTTTCTTTGTTAAATTGATGGACCAAAATAAATGAGCTTGCAAGGATCAGGAAGGATTCCTGAATTGCATCTGGAGGCTGTGGGTGCATACTGGGGGGGACCACCACATGACTGGCTAGTGTGAGTGCACTTCCACTGCCTGAGACCAGTTACCCACAGGAGGCTGGTGTGAGGCAAGAAAGGCAAAAAGGAGGATCCAGGGAATTACAGACCTGTCAGCCTCACCTCAATCCTTGGAAAAATCATGGAGCAGGTTCTCCAAGAATGATCCTGAAACACTTGGAGGAAAATAGAGTAATCAGGAACAGTCAGCATGGATTCACCAAGGGTAAATCGTGCCTGACCAACCTCATCACCTTCTATGATGAGGTGACTGGATTTGTGGATGCGGGAAGAGCCATTGACGTGATATACTTCGACTTTAGCAAGGCTTTTGATACGGTTTCCCACAGCATTCTCGTCAGCAAGCTAAGGAAGTATGGGTTGGATGTATGGACTGTAAGGTGAATAGTGAACTGGCTAGATCAGCGGTTTCAGTGTATAGGAATTGTTGTCTCCATGTCTAGTTGGCAGCCAGTAACAAGTGGTGTGCCCCAGGGGTTGGTCCTGGGGCCAGTTCTGCTCAACATTTTCATTAATGATCTGGAGGATTGGATTGATTGCACACTCAGTAAGTTTGTGGATGACACAAAGCTGGGGGGAACGGTAGACGTGCTGGAAGGCAGGGAGAAGATTCAGGAAGACCTTGACAAATTGGAGCAGTCCTGTACTTGGGATTGAAAAACCCCATGCACTGCTACAGGCTGGGGAGCAATCAGCTAAGTAGCAGCACTGTAGGAAAGGACCTGGGGGGTCTTGTTGGATGGGAAGCTGGATATGAGTCAGCAGTGTGCTCTTGCTGTCAAAAAGGCCAATGTCATATTGGGCTGCATCAGAAGAAGTGTTGCCAGCAGATCGAGGGATGTGATCATTTCCCTCTATTCGGCACTGGTGAGGCTGCACCTGGAATACTGTGTCCAGTTTTGGGCTCCCCACTACAAAAAGGACATAGACAAATTAGAAAGAGTCCAGCAGAGGGCAACAAAAATGATCAAGGGGCTGGAGCACAAGCCCTATGAAGAAAGACTGAAGGAATTAGGCTTATTTAGCCTACAGAAGAGAAGGCTGAGGGGCGATTTGATAGCAACCTTCAACTACCTGAGGGGATGCTCCAAGGAGGACAGAGCTAGGCTGTTCTCAGTAGTAACAGAGGACAGAAAAAGAGCAATGGTTTCAAGTTGCAGCTGGGGAGGTCGAGGCTGGGTATTTCTTACTGGGCGAGTGGTAAAGCATTGGAATGGGCTACCTGGGGAGGTGGTGGAATCTCCGTCTTTGGAGATGTTTAAGGCCTGGTTGGACAAAACTCTGGCTGGGATAATTTAGTGGGAGTGGTCCTGCTTTTTTGGCAGGGGGTTGAACTAGATGACCTCATGAGGTCCCTTCCAACCCTATGGTTCTATGATGCTATGAGGGGACCCAGGAGTGGGGATTCACCTAGCAAGGTGAGGTAAGTCAGGGCCCAGAAATGGGCAATCAGGGAGGCACAACGGCACACCAGACCAGACTGTAGTAATGGAATGTCACAGAGGGATAGAATGGCAGCTACCTCTTCTCAGGGGTCACGAGATGGTAAATGAAATCTATCCCCTATCATTCACTATACAGTATTTTCTTTCTTTGTGCATGCATTTAAGGTTGAATATTGTACCTGAAATGAATGCATATAAATTAGAGGTAGGTGGCTTCCATCAGAAACCTACAGTAAGTCAGAGAAAAGATGAAAACATGATCATATTTCATTTTTAAATGTGCACAATTGTCTTAAAAATATCATAATTTGGGGGGACTGTCTCATGTTTTTTGATAGGTAGGGTTGGCAATACCACAGTCTGTCTCTCTCTTTCTAGGAGAGAGATCCTTTATAAACCCCAGCACAGAGTTTGTAGGACCCTAATTTGAGACATTGTTTTAAGTCCATCCGAGCTGTTATGTCAAACTGCTATTGAGGTAAAGCCTGATGCAAAGACTCCTGAGAGGTTCGAGGCATATTGTTTAGTTTCTGTGAAGCCATTATACATTGTGGACTACTGAATAATACTGAATGGAAACAGCCAGTACAATGAATAACTAAATTCTTTCTAAAGCTAGAATAGCTGCTATGTTAGGAGATTTTCTAAAGTTTATACCTTTATTTTGAAAAGCATAGTAACTCACTACCAGAATCCCTTACCTAGAATCTCCTTTCCAGAGCTCACATTTCCTATCACTTCGGGATTCCCTCATCTTTTGTATAAAGCCTTAAAATTTATGAACATTAAAGATTCTATTTTTTTAACCACGGTGGTCCCAAGATATGGAAGAAAAAATCAACAATATACCAGAAGCACCTGAGTGATATTTTCGTCCTGTCGATAGACTACCCTAACTCCATCAGAGATTTCTACAACACCCTCGACAACCATCACATTCATATCAAACTGTCTCTGGAACACACGCTCACCAGCATGAACTTTTTGGATGCTTCAATCAGCTCCAACAATTGAACCCACAGATGGCTATATACAAAAAGCCATGGGAATGCCACATGTACATCCACAGATTCAGCAACTATCCAAGACACACCCACATGTGCTATACCTCATTCAGTGCATTAGATTCCCCAACAACTATGATAAGAGTGAAACAAGACAGTCACTAAGCTTTCACATGAACACAGAAAGATGATAAAAGATAAAATCACTGTATCATATATAAGCAAAACTTTTCATAAAGTGATAGCTCAATATCTTTTCTCTCAATCCTTGTCTTCAAAGGAAAGGTGCACAATGTTTTCAAAAGGCAAGCCTCAGAACTTAAATTCACAACTGTGTCACCCCAGAACTTAATCCTCAGGCTGTCCTGCAGCCTGATTCTTAAGTATACAACTTTGGAATAAAAGGATGGGACCGGTGCTGCCTAAACAGAGCCCACTGGAAATCACGGCTACAGCCTGCCCATCAAGAACAGGCACAAAGAGCAATGAAAGACTCAGGACCCAGAATTTGACACGAAATAGATAAGTTTATTACAATACTTATTCGGAGGCTTAAAGAATACACTTCTTAGACTCACAGGCAAAGTACATAGCTTAGCAGTAATACACTTACACTAAACACTATAACAGTTAAAGCCTGTAGCAGTCAGGTATAAATATATATTATGACATTTGGCAGGTGGGGGTCAGTCACTTGCAGAATGGGAAGATCTCAGTTCTTAAATCTATTTCCCTTCTCAGCACAATGAGGGTGTCCCAACATAAGCTTTTCTCGCTGATTTACCTAGCATCACAGCCTACTTTTGTATGGATTGGGTCTCTGCCAGTGATTAACACTTATAAGCAGCTTGTTAGTTTCTAACTGTGATTTTTGGTTTAAGACCTTGGCCTAAATTCTTTCACCTCTTGTGGTTTTATTCTTCCCTTACCACAATCTGATGTAATCCCTATATTTGGTCTGTGTCTCTCTCTCAATCTTGCTCCTGCTCCCTCTCTTTCTGCCACCCAGTTGCTCCACCAAAGTTCTCCTCAGTGACTGGAGGGATGGTGGCTCTACAGGTTCATTAAGGCTCACTGTTCTGCAGTTACTGCTTCGCGTCAGCAGAGGTCTCTGTTGCACTTGCAGGAGCTTCTTCGAATGCTGGTGCTTCAGAGCCCTGAGTCTTTAGGTGGGACTTGGTTAGGACTGCTTTTTGGATCGATAACATCACACAACCTGTAACAGAGATGGTGAGACACGAAGTCCCCCAACTGGGAAGGGGTCCCAATTGTACCCTCTGGAAACTCCTACCAGAGATGGTGAGACCCGAAAGTCCCCCAGCAGAGCCTTCACTCTGCTGTACCCTCTGGGTTGGAGTACCTCGCGAATGCGAGATTTCAAGTATCAGACCTTTAGGCAGGACTCAGTTGGCTGCATTGTCTGAACTCTTTTGGACACGGAACGTTTACGCAACCACTAGAACAAGCCTAGTTGCATGTGGTATGTTACCCAGGATGTCTGAGCGAAGCTCAAAGCCATCAGCCAAGACTGATGCTAGGGTGCCCTTCTTGCAAGTGTGTGAATGGTACCCAGGACTTTTGAGCAGAGCTCAAGGCCGTCAGTCAAGCATGACGCTAGGGTGCCCTTTTAATTCACCAGAGACGTTGTTACACTCTCTGGGGGTGGCTGAGAGTAAGACTCCTAATGCAATAGGAACATAGCCAGAGGCCAGTGAAACCCGTTAGGAGTGGGAGAGATCTCCAAAGTTCTGCTTAAACCGCTGCTCCTTTTAAAGATCTCCGAAAGCCCTTTCATGTCCCTTCAACCAATCACAAAAAGAGTGATTTCATCCTTGACAATCACAGAAAGGATGATTTCATCCTTTCATCCTTACTTGGCTTTTATCTAGTTTTCAACTGGCTGTGATCAGCCACCTGCGAGAGGGAGTGAGAGAGATCAAAAGTTTAAAATCCTCCGCCATCTGGACCTAATTTCTCTTTGCAAGAGACATATCTCTAGGATCACTCTTCTTAGTCAAAGGATATATCTCTTATGATCCAGATGGAGGGAGATCATATTTCACTTACAGACTGCCTTTTGAATACTGAAACACTTCTAGATAATACTTATGGCTAAGTAAAACAGTAGCAATTGTATATGCATTATGCAATATTCTAACTTATTCTAATGAAAATTTCTACTAGATTGCCTCCTGCTATTCTCTGCTCCTACATTCCTTTATTAAATTAAATTTATTTTCAAGCTAAAGAAGTGGCAAAAATTTTGGGTTACAACTGTGGTGGAAACCAAAGCAAAGTTTACAACAGAGGTGCCCTGGTTTAATAGCTGATTATATCCTCTATGCAGCATGGGTCACACTGAGTTGAGGTTACCATGAAGGGTTGGGTCACAACCGATAACTTGGGTACTACTGGCCGAAGACAAAGAAGGTGGAAAATCTGGATTCTGTGGCACTACAAATAATCACTGAAGTAAATAATAAATCCTAGGACTTCAGCTTGCATGACCAATGTGTTACAGGATGAATATCTGTGTACCCCTAAGATATGATGTGCATATCCATCTTTTTTCACTTTCTTAATGTAATTACATGGTTTGATGCTGAGTATGCCATGCAAGGGATTCTTAGAATATATTTGGCATTATTATTTATTATTATTATGGTATCATGTTTCCTGCAGCATCATGTATGTGTACAGCTGTGTAGCATGTTCCCTGGCATTTTACGTAGCTCATGGGGGATAGGAAGCAATCAGAACTGTCTTCCAGCAGCATGTAAACAGCCAGATTAGTAATCACACATCCAAAGGAAATAAAAATGAGAATGGGCTAGCTAAACGTCTGCAGCACTGCATCTGGAGAGGGGGATATCTCCTGCAGTTTCTAAACAATGAAGATCAGCTGGAAAAAGGAGCAAGGATGGAGGGTTTTGAAAACCAAGACAAACATTTGGATCTGTTAGCGGCTTTTTGCCAGAGATTTTCCATCTTGAAACACCTACAAGATGTATTGGACCCTGCCTAGGAATAAGCAGGAACTGGCTGCAAAACCGTCATTTAGCTGTTCTTGTGAGTAATATTAGTTAGCATGCATCATATATCTTTCCATAGAATCCTAGGGTTCGGAAGGGACCTTATGAAGTCATTTAGTTCAACCCCCTGCTAAAAGCAGGACCACTCCCATTAAATCATCCCAGCCAGGGTTTTGTCTAACTGGGCCTTAAATGTTTCCAGGAGTGGAGATTCACCTAGCAAGGTGTGGTAAGTCAGGGCCCAGGAGTAGGCAATCAGGGAGGCACAAGAGCACACCAAACCAGTTTGCAGGAATGGCATGTCACAGAGGGACATTTTCTCATTACAACAGGTGATTTGACCTCATCTTTCTCTGTATACTGTGTGACCTGAGCCTCCTGGGATAACCACCTGAATATGCAAAGATCTGGGCAAGTTGCAAAAAGGAGAGCAGATTCTCCCAGCATTGGTGGGTCACCTGGAGATAAACTTCACGAACAGTCACAAACACTGCTTTTGATCCCTGACATTGGATATTAAGAAGCCACCATAAAATATATTCAGCCCCCTTTACTGCATTTCAGTCACTGATCCCCAATACAGCCACTAGGTCTGGTAAAGAGAGAAGTTGCTTAAAACTCTGAGTTCTTTACCCAGAAAGGTTTCTTCTGACTCCAAAGGGTCCACCACATTACACGTTATTATTTAAATCTACAAATGGCCAAAGAAGACTAGTATACTGTTTTGATGTGAGTTTTATATGTATCTAGTAAGTTTAGATATCAATACATTGACATTAACATGAATGATTCCCCCTCTCACCCCACCCCATCTCTCCCAATATGTACCTGCTGATGCTCTTGTTTTGTTAAGTTTCAGGAAATGCAGACAACTTGGGGCCTTTTCTTTTCTCTGAAATTTGTACGTACTGTCCTGAACAGGGGCATTGCTGGCTGGGGGAGGGACCCGGGGCACGGGCCCAGGTCCAGCCCCTGGCCCACAGGCCCCTCCCCCAGCCTGCAGGCCCCGCCCCCTGGCTGGGCACAGGGCCAGGTGCCACCGCGCCACTGCAGGCAGCCAGGCCCCGGCCGGGGATGGAGCCACCGCGGCCACTAGTGGCCAGGCCCCGCATCCCCAGCAGGGGATGGGGCAGCCATGGCTGGCAGTGGCCAGGCCCTGGATCCCCAGCTGGGGACGGGGCCACCACGGCTGCCGGCGGCCAGGCCCCAGATCTCTGGCCCGATTGGGCCGGAGATCTGGGGTACTGGTGATGGGGTTCGGGGCACGTGCCCCGGAGTGCCCAACGCACCTAGTCCTAAGTTTAGATGATTAGGCATTCACAGTTACTATCTTCTATGTCTTGGTCTCCTTCTGGTCAGAAAAGATGGAGTCACTGTGAGTGACTATGTAACTTGTTTAATCATAGACATAAACTTTTTCAGGTGTATGCCCATCATCTGAATTCTAGTATTTTTCTTGACATATTATGTCCTGAAAGTCTCTAAGTAGATATATATATTTTTTTAATGGTTAGATCAGACTCAAGGCCATTCCTAGCATTAATTGCATGTTGTTCAAATCTGATTTATTTTCTGAACTCTCTTTTTTCAGCTTGAGAAGTCTCTCTATCAGACTTTTTCATACACAGGAGTTATGTTTCAGTTTCCAGCTGTAACTTACCAAGAGCAGACTGTAATAGTACTATATTTTTTGCATCAGAAGCTCCCTTTCTATGATATCTATATTGCTTGTATCGAGGCATCAAGCCCACAAACTGTTCTGACCGAGTTCACAAGTTCTGGTGAGTCATAGGTTAGGTCCACTCTTTTCAGTTGCCACAATTGGTTCTGGTTGGATGGTGGATTTCAAGATAGTTTCTGTCACAGGGTCAACATACCCAGAGACTCATTTCTTAAACATAGTTCTACCTCAGAAAGGCCAGTTGTTACTGTCAGTATCTTTATAGATGCAGATGGTATTTCTGTAGGTATAGTGAAGTTGTCTAAAATGTAATCTTTGTATTTGAGACAGAAATTCCTTCAGGTATTTTCACTGAGGGTAAGATAACCAAGGCTTTCACTTTCTTATATAGAGAACTTCATAATTGTTTGGTAAGGCTATGTATGGGCATGCTTTTGCCTCTGAAGTTGCACATGCCACTCTGCTTCTGACTGATGTTAGGAAAAAAACACAGTTGATTGCCTTTCTTGGTGAAGTTGATTATGAACTGTCCCCAGCCATATGATTATACAACCGACACTGTGCATTCTTGGCCCTGCTATTTTATTATGCCAGAGGAAGTTTAATTGTCTTTGATATGCTGTGTAACTTTGATGAATATGGATTTTCTCAGAAATATGCTTATCATCTGTAATCCATTTATTTCTGCTTACTTATTATTGTTTGCTGGAAAGCCTGTGACCAGCTTTTCTTTTGTCTATCAAGTTCAAGCCAATGATGAGTACTGACCATGTTGTCCTCATTTGATTTCTCTTGACACTTTTTTTCCATTCAGGATGAGATAAAGAATCCATGTATCATTCTTGTTTATGCATTATCCATGTATGCATTCTTGTTTATGCATTAAATCCTTCGGTGTTGTGGCATAAGCAGCTGATCTTTTTTCATTTTTCTTTTTTCCTTCCGATGAAGAATCAGATTTTCAGACAGTTCCCTCCTATATCTCTAGCCTATTTTGTAAGATATGGTTAGTCACCAGCTGATATCTGTCTTTAATTGCCATTTAGAGGTGTAAATAGTAATGGATTTTTGAATAATCTGCATTAGAGTAGGCATGCACTCAGACTCACTTGTTAAAATCCTGTTCTTCCCCAGAATGGCAGTTAATATCTTTCTTTGTACTTTAGCTGGAAGTTTGTTCAATTATTTGAATCCAAGAAGGTTTGTGTTCTAACCCTAACTTCCAGCTCATTCTAACCCATACTAATCCAGTAAACTAAATTAATATGTATGCCACTGGTCACTGAGTGGATTCTTTCTCGGATGCAGAACTCAAAGTGGCTCTGATTCGTATGGAGCTAAGACATGAAGGAAACTGGTTACCTTTCTTTTGTTGTTGTTGAAGTTTTCTAACAACTGTCTACAGCCTGTTTGAGGCATATTCAGCTATTTTGTCAGAATGATGAAGTTGTTAGTTTTCTGGCTTTCTAACTTTTATAAGAGTGGTTCTGAATTTTCTCCCACTTGATTATTATCTAGAGTCTTCTCATTATTCCTGAAGTATCTTTATTTTCTGGAACATTGTATTTTGCTTACACCAGTCTTTATACAATACAAAAACATGTATTTGTATTAGAATTACTTCCAGAATCCCAGTCAAGATCAGGACCCCTCTGTGCTGGTTACCATAAAAAGGTCCTGTCTCTACAAAGCTTACATTCTAACCTGATAATAGATAAAATAGTTGAAACAGAGTACAGTACATGATAAAGGGATCAAGGTGATAGGAGGTATGTATCTGGTAAATTCAGTCTTTCCAACCCTATCCCCTGCAAGACAAACAACATATCTAATTAGAACAGTGGGATACTATCAAAATATGCACAATTTTGCAAATACATTATATATACTTAAGAAATGTATTTTTTAGATATTTTTGTATATGTGTTTCATTAACATCTATACCCCAAAAGTAGATCCAGGTGAACAAAACTTTTTGGGGGTTTACTTGCCATTTTGGGATGAAATAATTGTTTCAGGTCAAACCAAATTTGAAAAGTCTGAAAAATGTTGGCAAATTGAAAAAGCCAGTTTCATGTGGAAATAAATATTTTGTTTGACCCAAATGGTTTTACAGCTGTTTTAGAAGGATAGCATCATAAAACTAGGGAGGAAGGAGATGGTGATGGCAGCAGTAGTTGCTCCGTTATAAGCTTTAGCCCTGTAGTTAGGGGACACACCTGAGAAGTTCACGACAAGGGAGAAAATCCTCAGCACTTGTCCCCCTTCCCTAATGTGAAGAAAGGATTTTAACTTGGGTCTCTGACATGGCAGAAGTGTACCCTTCTTCCTCGGATATTGGGTAGTCTGAGGTTTAAAACAATGAGAGTCCTATGGCCCCTTAAAGACTAGCAGATTTCTTTGGGCATAAGCTTTCATGGGCTCCAATCCACTTTGTCAGATGGGCTGGAGCCCACGAAATCTTATGCCTGAAGAAATCTGTCAGTATTTAAGGTGCCACAGGACTCTAATTGTTTTTGCTGTACACAGACTAACATAGCTACTCCTCTGGAAATTTTCTCCAGTTGAAGTTTTTCTACTCTGTATGAGTAATAAAATAGTAATTGGGCCAGAGAGAGAGTGTGACTCTGTAGCCTGGCATTTCTTCTTAGTCATTTCCCTCCTTTGACATAGGGTCCATTTCAGAGTTCTATTAAGTGCATTTCCTGTTACACTGTTTTTTCTTTGTGCATCTCACTTTGTATTTGAAATTCATGTGTCTCAGGTGAAATCATTGGAGATTTCTTCCAGTGACATTAAAAAAGAAATCTAAGAAGGGTGAAGAGAGGTCTGTGTGCTAATAAACTCCACATACATTGATTAAATGTAAAGACATCTACACACCCCAGTTGCTAGAATTTTTCTATATTCACTCCATCTCGAGTGCATCTTTCTATTTGGTGTTTAGGGGTTAAAGAAATTTAACTGTTCTCTGCTGTTTCTGTTACCATGTTTCAGATCAGGTCCCAAGTCTCTACCTTTGTCTTGTGCTTTGTTACTGTGTTGTTTCCAAATCCATGGGAAAAGCAGGAGCTCTTTACCTCAGTAATTTCATGTCCTTTTTTTTTTTTTACTCCCCTGTCCATAAAGGCAAATGTGTATGGTTGTATAACATAAGCCAAATTGAATTATCGGTTATCTATCTGTGTATGTGATCATTCCTCGGATATTTTATACTCCTAAAATCTCTGATCTTGTCTACAAGAGGTTTAGTCTCATTCACATTGATGATCTGAATTTTGCCTCTGGGGTAATAGATGTCTTACTCTCCTTTTCTGACTGTATTTTTTTTCCTAGACAGAAATGGGTTTTCTTGTTTGTTTGTTTCTCTTCTTCTTTACTTTCTTTACTTCTTAGTGGCTGAGAACTCTAATTTTCTGCTATCAAATATATCCCCTCAGGCCACCCCTACCTTGAAAAGCTACACAGTCATAGTTTTGGAATAAAAGAGGACTTCTATTCAGGAAGTAGGCCTTATCACTCTGACCTATTTAGCAGTTTGTGGCTGTGTTGGGATAATTTCCCTGTGGGGTAGAATATCTAATTATTTTCTAATTACCCTGGTTCTTCTCAGGCTTCTGACTGGACCCCAGCTTCCTATCGTTTCCCTATTTGATTTTAATTTGGATTGCCTTGAGACTGAAAAGGTATTTTTTTCCAAGTTAGTTTTATCTAGCTTATGTAAAAAAGCTAAAATGTGCAACCTGAACCAGCCATACCAGTGACATTCAGGAATCAAATATCTGTGATGGAAAAAGATGAGGAATGCTGTGTGCTGCCATCATACAGATATTTTCAGGCCAGCACCCTATCATGGCATGTAAGAAAACATAATTTTTATAAAAAATGGATTTATTTGTTGCAAATGTGACCCCTTGCATTGTGGCTTCTGATCACAATAATCTCACCCATGAGAACTCCTCTTCCTATCTAACATTAAGCTTGCAACATAATCTATTCTGATGTCACTCAGTTTCCCCTCTTGAAGTCATCTTGTTACACCATTGTGTTAGCTACATAATGCTATTTATTTCTAATGTTATAAAGGTGCCACTGTTCTTACAATCTTATACCTATCACTCTCTCCTCTTTACTCCTGTGTCTTTGGGCTTTAATGTCTTTTCTATAAAACTTAAAGAGCAGTGGCATTTGGGCCAAATCGACCAGTGAGAGATGTTGACATTTTGATTCCTTTCTTATAGCAGTGGCCTATTCCAACAACATATAGTATCATGTACTTTAGCTTTGCAGGAATGATCATGGTTTATTCCATTGCCTCTGATGTCACAATGCCCCAGTAAAGACCTGAAATGTTGACCTTGTACTGGCTATACATACAATTGCTAATACTCTAATTCTACGGGAAGTAGGACATGTCCAGGATATTCCATAACTGATACCATTCAGAACAAAAAATATATACCCAAAGCTAGAATTCTTAAAAAAGATCCTGTATTAAATTAATGTTAGCTTATAAACTAACTAATGGATTTATATGTGACATCTCAAAAAATTAATTCCATATTCAATGAGCAAGGACTGTAGGTATGAAAAGAACACATTCTATTCTTCCTATGTAACACTGAGAAGAAAATTCAGTTCAGTCTTAATTAAAAAGCTCTGAAAAGACTGCCTCAGAGAGAGAATGCAATGTTGAGTAACTTTTAAAAATATATTCATAATAGAATAACACTCTATAACTGGTTGGTTAAGAAAAGTGGAATGGGGATGACCAGTAGAAGTCCTATGCTACTTTCCCATCGGGGAGACTCTTTCTGGTAGCAAACCAGAAAGGACTGAGGAGGCTGCGAGATGACCTGGCTATACCCAAATGTCAGGGAACAATGTGCTCAGTTTTCTATATCAAGCCAGCCATGAGCAGCCTTGGAAAACTCCTACTTAGTTCCATCTGTAAGCAGGGCCTGAATGGCTTCTCATCTTTTTAGCTGAAATTTGCATGAGAACATCCACATTTCTTACATGCTTAGCATGAGGGGACTGCTTTGCCCAAAAGATCCCTTTGACTGGTGTTGGGTTATACATCACCTTAGGTTCTGGAAGGTTGCACTGATGGTGGCAATTTTGCCACTGTCATTATAGACTTACCCTAAGTTAGAACTTTGAGAATAAAATGAACTAATTAAGCTTCTTAAAGTACTAGTGAAGTTTCCAGATTTCCTTTCAACTTCACAAGAACTTTTTTCACCACATATTTGTGGTTTGTGAGAACTTGGTCTTTAGAATCATTAGCAAGATAGTTTCTTTTTCACTAAATGTAGACAAAATGTTTGTGTTAAGTAGTGTCCTACCACTTTAAGGGATACTCCAGAATTACTGGCTAAACAACCAGGGTATAATCTGGGAGTATCCCTGCTTCACCCTGGGGCTGGGCTACACAGTCAGTGACTGCCTCTCTGAAGCCCCAGGACACTAGCCTGCCTGGTTCAAGAGATTTTATGAATATCCAGTGGTGTACTCTCAGCTAGGGTCTTAAGGTGAAGGTCGTACAACTGCTTTTCTCTGAGGTCTTATTAAAGGGGATGTATTTGGTTTGGTTAGTTGCCTCTTATTCAGATCCATCACAGTTTGTGTAATCTAGTAATGGAACTATGTTTAAAATTTATGTTTAGAAAGAATGAGTTTCCGGGCCTCACATAAGAAACACAGGTAGATTAGCTGACTGTGGGACATGTTAGAGAAACGTAGCCAAAATCAGACTTATAATATACTGCTAGTCACAACCTTGCATAATGACAGGTTTCCATCTTTTCGTAAGGAGTTATCTGTAGATTTTCCAGTGATTATGTAAAATAATATACATTGCACCAAACAATTAAATTATGGGGCCTAGTCTTATGCCCGTGAAAACAGTGGGGTGATTCAGATTGTTTTTTCCAGGATGTGGATCAGGTATGAAGACCCAGATGGGTTTAGCTCAATGTAAAGTGTTGGGAGTGCAAGTCAGGAGACTATGATCAACCTCTATAAATCGTGGAAGTTCAGTTATAAAGTGTGGTGCTTTAGTTGTCTTTTCTTACTCGAAAAAGTGTTTGCAATTTCTTTACTTAAATCAATCCTCCTTAGGTGTACTTCTAAATTATTTGTAAGATCAATAAATAAAACAACTGAAGTGCTGCTAAAGAGAGTAGTACTCTTTTAATAGCCCTGATAATTGTTATGTTTTCTTCAGTTGTAGAGAAAGAAACTATAAAATATTAGCACAGAAGCATATGTGGAAGACTGTTCACCATAAAAGTAAAAAAAAAGACTATTTCCTGATATAACTCAAAGAACAAAGAGTGGGTTGACTTTAAAAAGGAAAAAAAAATCGTAATTTTAAAAAGCCTGAACACGTTCATATAGCGCTATCTCTTTCTGGGAGCTTTTATTCAGTAGGTGTTGTCTATCCAGTTTAAACGTGTCCTAACATCTTCCTCTTGGGATGAACCTCCTTTTTTTAAGTGTGTGTGTAAAAAAAAAAAAAAATTCCTCTCTCACCCCTATGGGTGGTATGTGTCATCCTCAACCTCGGGTCCTCTACCAGAGGCCTGGGAGTTTGAGGGTTCTGCGCAGTATCTTAGCTGTTCCTAGCACTGCACTCTTCTGGACAGAGAGCTCTGATGTTGTTCCTGGGATCTGTTGGAGCCACTCTCCCAGCTTAGGAGTCACAGCCCCGAGTGCTCCTACCACCACCGGGACCACTTTGGCCTTCACTTTCCACATCCGCTCTAGTTCCTCTTTCAGGCCCTGGTACTTCTCCAGCTTCTCATACTCCTTCTTCCTGATGTTGCTGTCACTTGGCACTGCTACATCTATCACCACCGCGGTCTTCTGGTCCTTGTCTATTAGCACGATGTCTGGTTGATTGGCCAGTACCTGCCTGTCTGTCTGGATCTGGAAGTCCCACAGGATCTTAGCCCTGTTATTCTCCACGATCTTCTGTGGGATCTCCCATCTGGTCTTGGGAGGGTCTAGCCCATACACTGTGCAGATGTTCCTGTACACAATGCCAGCTACTTGGTTGTGCCGTTCAGTGTATGCTGTTCCTGCCTGCATCTTACATCCTGCCACTATGTGTTGGACTGTCTCTGAGGCCTCTCTGCACAGTCTGCACCTTGGGTCCTGTCTAGTGTGGTAGACCCCTGCTTCAATGGATCTGCTGCTCAGTGCCTGTTCTTGTGCTGCTAGGATCAGTGCCTCAGTGCTGTCTTTCAGTCCAGCCCTTTCCAGCCACTGGTAGGATTTCCCAATGTCAGCCACCTCAGCTATCTGTCGATGGTACATTCCATGCAGGGTCTTGTCTTGCCATGGCACTTCTTCTGCTTGATCTTCCTCCTATGTCTGCTGCTGCTGCCTGAGGCATTCTCTCAGCAGCTCATCTTTGGGTGCCATCTTACTGATGTACTCCTGGATGCTCTGGGTTTCATCCAGGACAGTGGCTTTGACACTGACCAAACCCCGCCCACCTTCTTTCCGGCTGGCGTACAGTCTCTGGGTGTTGGACTTGGGGTGGAAACCTCCGTACATTGTGAGGAGCTTCCGGGTCTTCACATCGGCAGCCTCCATGTCCTCCTTTGGCCAGCTCACTATACCGGCAGGGTATCTGATGACTGGCAGGGCATACCTGTTGATGGCGTGGATCTTGTTCTTCCCATTGAGCTGGCTCTTCAGGACCTGTCTTATCCTTTGGTGGTACTTGGAAGTTGCTGTCTTCCTTGCCTCCTCATCGTGAGTCCCATGTGACTGTGGGATGCCAAGGTACTTGTAGCTGGTCTGTATGTCTGCTATGTGGCCTGCTGGTA
The DNA here is from genome assembly GCA_007922195.1 of Podocnemis expansa. NCBI lineage: Eukaryota > Metazoa > Chordata > Testudines > Podocnemididae > Podocnemis > Podocnemis expansa. The sequence goes on along the minus strand of ML682018.1, from coordinate 5,102,287 downwards.
GTTCCACCCCATCAGTCTTGACTACCTTTCCTCTCTTTACTACCATCCGGCCACACTTCTCCAGTCCGAATGACATCCCAATATCCTCACTGTAGATCCGTGTCAGGTGGATTAGCGAGTCGATGTCTCGTTCATTCTTAGCATACAGCTTGATGTCATCCATGTAGAGGAGGTGGCTGATGGTAGTTCCACTCTTGAACTTGTATCCATATTCAGTCCTTGTGATTATCTGGCTGAGGGGGTTCAAGCCAATGCAGAACAGCAGCGGGGACAGCGCATCACCTTGGTATATGCCGCACTTGATGGCCACTTGTGCAAGCTGTCTTGAGTTGACTTCCAGCGTTGTCTTCCACAGTCCCATTGAGTTCTTGAGGAAGGTCCTTAGTGTCCTGTTGACTTTGTATAGCGCCAGACATTCACAGATCCATGTGTGCGGCATTGAGTCGTAGGCTTTCCTGTAGTCAATCCAGGCTGTGCTCAGATTGGTCTGTCTAGACCTTGAGTCTTGGGTGACTGCTCTATCTATGAGCAGCTGGTGTTTTGAGCCTCTGGTGTTGTTCCCAATGCCCTTCTGAGCTGTGCTCATGTACTGGCCCACGTGGTCCTGTAGCTTGGTGGCTATGATGCCTGATAGGACTTTCCATGTTGTGGGGAGGCAGGTTATTGGCCGGTAGTTGGATGGTGCTGTTCCCTTTTGGGGGTCTTTCATGATCAGCACTGTCCTTCCTTGTGTTAGCCAGTCTGGGTGGGAGCCTGCTGCTAGCAGCTGGTTCATCTGTGCTGCTAGGCGTTCATGCACTGCTGTTAGTTTCTTTAGACAGTAGGTGTGGATCATGTCCGGGCCAGGTGCTGTCCAGCTCTTCATGTTCTTGACCCGCTGTTGGATGTCGGCTATTGTGATGGTGACTGGTTCCTGTTCTGGGAGATTGCTGTGGTCTGTTCTCAGGTCCTGCAGCCACTTTGCACTGGTGTTATGAGTCTTCTCTTTCTCCCAGATGTTCTTCCAGTACTGTTCAGTTTCTGCTGTTGGTGGCTCTGCTGTTATTGTGTTGTTGCACTGCAGTTGGGAGTACACCTTGGATGGTTCTTTGGAGAACAGGGCATTTATCTTTTTGGCCTCTGCTTCTCTAGTGTATCTCCTTAGCCTGGTGGCCAGTGCTGTGATCCTTTGCTTAGCAGTCTCTAGGGCTTCAGATGGAGTCAGGCCCTTGTATTTTCTCAGTAGCCGAGTCTTATCCTTAATCTCTACACCCTTCTGTAGTTCCACCAGCCGGCTAACTTCTCTCCGGGTTGCCTTGATCTTATCCTCCAACCTCATTTTCCAGGGAGGGTATGTATTGCTGTTCTTCTTGATCATGTAGCCAAGCATCTCCAGGATTACAGAGGCTGTCGCATATACCAGTTCATTGGTTTCAGTGATGGTGGTAGTAGGAATTGTCATTAGGGCTCTATTGGCATCTTCTAGCATACTATCTGATGGTACTTCTCCCACGAGCCTTGGTAATCGGTCTCAAGGGTTGACTGTAGCTAGTTTATCCATGATCTTATGCCTCATATCAGCTGCTGTGTTCTGTAATGGAGGGGGTGGCAGTGAAGTTCCAGCTTCAGGTGGTGGCTGCACATCTAGGTGTTCTTCTGGGGTTTCTTCTTGAGTGTGGGAGGTAATGTGCAGTTGGTCTATCTCCAGTTGTGAGAGCAGCTGCCTCTTTACTATGTTGAAGCGTTGGGTAACTAGCTGTTTCTCAGTTAGTGTGGATGTAGGTCTTCTGTCCATCCATAGTTCCCTCATACGTTTCATATATCCCCTCTCATTAGGTCTGCTGTTGTAGTAGCATTCCATCAATTCCAGGTTCTCTTGTCTCGTCCATGCATGGTTTGTTCCAGTAGCCCACTTATCGTCAGATTGTCCTGGTTCCCCAACATCTGGCGCAGACCTTGTTAATCCGGGCGACATCCGAGCCGGCATGACTCTCCTAGTTCGTGTCACTCTCATATTCGAGGTAGGCAAGTGAGGCGTTAGGGGGTCTTTTGCCCAAGGACCCCTACTGGGAAGGTAGATAGGAACCCACCGGGATTTGAACCCCGGTCTCCCGTATCAAAGGGCGTCGGTATTAACCACTATGGCGCTCTTAACCACTACGCTATCCAGTCACCTCATATATATATATATGGATAAAACTCCTAAATATGAAGAGCTGCTGAAAAAATGTAAATTTTTGTGGGAGTTTATTAAATATTTTAAGACTGAGAGAGCGGGGTTTAATTAACTACTTGGGGGATAATTCATAAAGGAATATGTAATGTACTGTATTGCTCAGCATGGATTTCCAGCTTAATGAATATTCTCTACCTATGAGATTACCTTCTTTCTAAACAAATCATCTCTGAAGTACAGTAAATTCCTATTTCTTAACTCACCTTTGTATTAATACAGGAGAAGGAAACATCTCAGGAGGTTTTAATTAAATGTGTAAGATTAGATTGAATCCTAACCATGCTGTTTCCAGGTTATTTAAATGTATTTGCCATGTAAGAATTTTATATTGAGTATGTGCACAAAAAGTCATGCATCCAAGCTCTGAGGAATAGTAGCAGGACAGTAACTATAGTAGTAGTAACAGTAGCAGTAGAACGATCTGAGACAGAAGGCCATTAAAAAGAAAGCAAAGGGGAAAAGAAAAGGAACATGTATTTGTCTGAATGTCACAAATTCATCTGAAAGATGGAAAACTTATAAATGAGCTTCTTTACCACAGTCTACAATACTGTATTAATGAAAAATTGCAAGGCTCTCAATTTTAAAAAAACAACAAGGAGTTGTGTGGCACTTTGAGACTAACAGATTTATTTTTCACATGAGCTTTCATGGGAGAAAATCCCACTTCCTCAGATGCTTCGAAGATGGGTGAACTTACAGAAAGGAATGAAAATAAATGCAAGGGGGTGTAAAACATAGGATCAGGTCATACAGTAACAGCAAATTAGAGCGGTTGTTAGGATCCAACCATGGGAAGCCTAAAGTCAAATTACCTTTTGTAATGGGAAAAGAACCCATAGTCTCAATTAAGTCCTGCTTTCACAGAATTTAGCTTGCATATTAATTCGAGTTCAGCTGTTTCTCTTTGAAGTCCTGATGTCGCAGCCACATCCCTGATGACAGTCGTTAACAAATCATTCATCGATTGATTAGAAAGATGGAAGTGCTCAGCAACTGGTTTCTTTGTTTTGTGATTTCTGATATCAGCTCTGTGCTCATTCATCCTTTTACGCAATGATCGTCCTTTTTGTCCAATATATAAGGTGTTGGGGCATTTCTTGCACATGATGGCATAGAACACATAGTAGATGAGCAGGTAAATGAGCCTTTGATGGAGTAGCAGGCTTGATTAGGACCTATGATGGTATCTGTTGTGCAGCTATGTGGGCAGACTTGGCAGTGTGGTTTGTTGCAGGGGTGTGTGCCTGCTTCAATGTTTCTGTTGTTAGATCTGTAGTTGCTGGTGAGAATCTGTTTAAGATTAGGGGGCTGCCTATAAGCCAGGAGTGGTCTGTCTCCTAACGCTTGAGAGGGAGAGGGATCATCTTTTAGAATAGACTGTAGGTCCTTAATGATCTGTTGCAGAGGTCTGACATGGGGGTTGTATGTGGTGACTAGTGGTGTTCTGTTGCATTCTTTCTTGGGCCTCTCCGGTCGTAGATGACTTCGGGGAACCCGTCTAGCTCTGTCAATTTGTTTTCTTACTTCTCCAGGTGGGTACTGTAGTTTTAAGAATGCTTGATAGAGATCCTCAAGATTTCTGTCTGTCTGAGTGATCAGAGCAGATGCGGTTACATCTTAGGGCTTGGCTGTAGACAATGGATCATGTGGTGTGTTTAGGATGGAAGCTCGAAGGATGTAGGTAACTATACCGATCAGTAGGTTTTCGGTGTAGGGTGGTGGTGATGTGTCTATCCCTGATTTGTACTGTAGTGTCAAGAAAGTGGATCTCCTGTGTGGAGTGTTCAGGCTCAGTTTGATGGTGGAGTGGAAACTGTTGAAATCTCTGTGAAAATCTTCAGGAGCATCCCTGCCATGTGTCCAGATGATGAAGATGTCATCAATGTAGTGCAGGTAAAGAAGAGGTGTTTTGGGATGAGACTTGAGGAAACGTTGTTCTAAGTTGCCCATAAAGATGTTGGCATATTGTGGGGCCATGCAGGTGCCCATAGCAGTGCCACTGATTTGGAGATATAAATGATCCTCAAATCTGAAGTGGTTGTGGGTGAGCACAAAGTCACAAAGTTCAGTCACAAGCTGTGCTGTGACATCATCTGGGATGGTTCTTCTAATAGCTTGTAATCCATCCTTGTGTGGGATGTTGGTGTAAGGAGCTTCTACATCCATAGTGGCCAGAATGGTGTTTTCAGGAAGTTCTCCAATGGACTGTAGATCTAAGAATTACCAAAGCAAGAGGTTCATATCACTTGTCTACACAACTAGAGAGAGAGAGAATGAGAATATTACCAGTTTTGGATAGTTCCTTTCTTTTTTATTTCAAAACAATTGTTGGCTGGGACAGTAGGATTGTGGATTCTTCTCACACATCTACAAACATGGATTCATTATTTATTATTCATTTATTTGTGTTTAAGTAGATTCTAGAAGCCCTAGTCATAGACCACGACCCCATTGTGTTAGGTATTCAGCAAACACAGGACACAAAATGCTCCCTGTTCCCAAAATGTTTACAAACCACATTTTAGATTAGCTCAACATGAACATGAGTTTGATGATCTCAGTCTAGTCCTCTGTTTTTCACTCTGGGACTCAGATGTCTGGGCAGAACTTTTTGGGGACGTTGATATAGCTCCTACCTGTGTTATAGGCTTGATTCTGTAATCACTTCTCATGGATTTAGTCAGTCCTTTCTAGTTTTGGCTATGGCCCCTTGTTGTTCCTCTTTGAGTCTGTTCCTAACTAGTGGCAGGAGCAGTTGTGTGTACCAGGCCATTCCTTCTATCTCCCTTCCTATGCTAGAAAGTAGAAGTTGGCATCAGAAACAGGCCTAGTCAATGCATCTGATTTCTCCTTGAATATGCTTAGGGGCATCCCCTGCTGATGTTTCTGTCAAGAGCCAAGTGTATAAACTGGCTGATCTGGCCCTCCAAGGCTGCCAGAAAGGAAGCAATTAAAATATTTCCCATGAAGAACTGGGATTAGCTTTCAGAGTTTTTGAGCTTTTATGGCCTAGAAACCTTGAAGAGGAGGCCAGTTATTAATTAATTGAATCATTAGATATAACATTCCTGTGAATATTAAATACTTCCTTCTGCAGATGACAGGATGTGAGCTGATTAATATTAGCAATTCAAAAACAAACAAACAAAACCGCTTTGTGACAGGTGTTCAATATTGCTATTTAAACTTCCAAGTGCCTGCCATCAGAACAGTCTTGCACAGCATTTCAGTGTTTTTTATAATTGCCCCAATTTTCTGTTACTATATAATGTTGTTAAATGGGAATTAGTGCCATTGACTGTGCTAGATTCCAATTGGGTAATTACTGTGTGCTTTTCCTCCACTAATTGTCTCAGTAGGTTCAGTCTGGGATCAAATGCTGCTCACCTTATTTAAGTAATTACTACTGTTAAAGCAAAAAGCTGAATCCTGGGACTTCAGTTCCATTTTCACTTAGTCCTTATTTGGGTAAACTCCCAAGGGAAGCTGAATAAAACTTCAGGGTTTGGCTCAGTGGAACAGTGAGTAGTATTAGGTCCTTGATATAGTGTTCATTTTAACATCTTTCCAGTGTGCTGATAAGCAACATTCACATTTCGTCCAAGAGGTGATTTCATTTCACAAATGTGTGAAGCATTTTTGTTCATAAAATACTTTGAAATATTAGTATCAATAATAAATTAAATCCATATACAATGAAAAGTATTCCACTATCGGTGTGCTTCAAAGGCAACCTGAATCACTGATGTGTTCATCAGTTTTCTTTTTGTATTTTTAAGAGCTTTGGCCTGTTCTTTGGCTACAGTACAGTCCTTGTTTTTACTTCCATTGAAGTCCATTTTCACATTGCACAGAAGTCTCTAGGGCAGTGGTTCCCAACCAGTGTGCCTGGGCACACTGGTGTGCCATGGCAACACCCAGAGTGTGCCACGCAAATCCCTGAGAGCTAGAGTTAAAGTTCCCTCCCTGCTCAGCCCAGCTGCATAGGCTGTGCAGGGCTGGGAAAAGGCAGGGGTTAAAGTAAGGGGAAGGCCCTAGAACACAGTTCTGGGGCCCCCTATTTTTAGACAGGCAGCCTGCTGGCTCCCTAAAAATAGAGGAAGGCACTGGAATGCGGAGTTCCAGGGATCTCCCTAAAAATAGCAGAAGCAGCCCAAACGCTGTGTTCTGGCGGCTCTACCATAGGCCTAGCCAGCAGAGAGGGGCTGGAGGCTGGGAGTGTGTGAATCTCCCCCTGCAGGGTGGAGCAGTTTGTGTCAGGCAGCCTGCAAACAGCCCAGGTAAGGGCTTTGTGGAGGAGGGCTGCTGGGGGTTGTGTGGGGCAGGTGTGTGTGTGTGTGTAACAGAGGTGAGGGGGAGTGGCTGTGTAGCAGTGGGTGTGTAGCTGGGGCTGTGGGGTGGTTGTTTGGTTGGGGGGTTGATGTGGCTGTGGGGAGGTGTAGCTGGGGGCTGGAGGCCTAGTTTTGGCGCCTGCAGTGATGGGAGGGTCTATCACAGGCAGCTGGGGGAGGGGAGGATGGGACCGACTGGGGTGGGAGGGAGCAGCAGTGGGATGAGGATTTGCCCTGGGGGGCAGGGAGCCACTGTGGAGAAGGGGGAAGAGGGTGCTGTGCCATACTCCCTTGCCCCCTTCCCCACAAAGCCACTGTTGTTCTTCCTTCCTCTCTCCTCTCCTGCCACCCTTGTGCTGTTCTCCACATGGCTACCCTTGTCCTCTTTTGCCACCCCTACCCTGCTCTGCTCCCCACACTCACTCCTGCCACTGCACACAACTCCTGAGCTCCCTTGTTTTGCCACCCCTGCTCTGCTACCCCTACTACGCCACATAGGAGCATTTCTGAAACATTGTGCCATGGTTCATGAGTATTCATGCGTAATTTAAGTTAATTTGAATATTCATGAGCTTTTTAATTGTGGTGTGCTTTGAAAAATTTGAAGGTATCAAGGTGTGCCATGGCAGAGAAAAGGTTGGGAACCACTGCTCTAGGGGTATGTCTACACTATGGGCTTAAGTCAACTTAAGAAGCTCTGCAGCTACATTTGGAATTTATTAAGTCAACTTAAGAACTTGCTTAAGTCGACTTAATAACTCAACTTAATAAAGTCAGCTTAAGCCAATGTAGCCGTGGATTTGGCTTAAGTCAACTTAATTGGCCTCCAGGTCATCTCCTACACTCCCTTGGCAACCAGGAAGAGCCTGTTGTGGCCAATTAGTTCAGGACAAGGCCCTGGCCAATCACAGGGCAGGAGGAAGCCCTGCTCACCCTGCTCCACAGAGCTGGCCAGGCCTGCCATCCTGCAGCATGAACAGAGGCAGCCAGTGCAGGAAGCAGGCCCCAGTCTGGACCCACCAGGAGATTTCTGATCTCCTGGCCACCTGGGGGCATGAGACTGTACACTCCCGGCTGCAGGCCAGCCAGTATAACTGGGAGGTGCACAGCACCATAGCCCAGGCCCTGGAAGAGAAGGGACACAGCTAGGACATGCAGCAAGTGCGGGTCAAAATCAAGAATCTCCAGCATGGGTACCAAAAGGCTTGGGAGGTCATGCACTGCTCAGGGGACAGCCACCACCAGCTGCCCCTATTACAGGGAGCATTACGCATTCCTGGGGTGGGAGGACAACACCCAGCCAGTCCACACACTTGACTCCACTGAGACCCATTTCCTCAATGATGACTAGGAGGAGGGGTTGATGGATGAGAGTGTGGTGTTGGGTCAAGGGGGCACCTTGGTGGCCCTGGACACCATCATGACCAAGCTGTTTCCTGCTCCAGTGCCAGACCTGGGGATGGAGGAAGAGGCTCTCTCACTGAGGATGACCAGGTGAGTGGACATCACACCACACCCTGCTTCACTTGCTGGTGAGTGCTCGTGCCCTGCAGGCATGGTGGTGCAGGCAGGTGGGACAGGAACAATGGGGGGGACAGGGCGCAGGGACTGGCAGGGTCCTGGGGCAGGGGGGTGCAGAGGTCCTCCCATGGGGGCAGAGGGACAGGGAGCCAGGTGGCAGGGGGACCCAGAGGTGAGCAGAGCAGGGGTATGTCTGGAGATGGGGTGGGGGAAATGTAGATGGGGGCACCAATGCCAGACAGCATGTTCCTGACACTGTTGGCACATGGCCTCAGGAGAGTCCACCAGGGCAAGTCTTCCTGAGGCTCACCACTATGGTCACTGTACCTGACCTGTGCAGCAGAGCATGGCAGCATATACTAAGGGGTCCCTGTCCCACAGAACAGGACTGGGAAGCAGTGGGATGGTCATGGGACAGCAGCCGCTGTCACGCTGCACACCACACTACCTCATGGGAGGAACTCTTCTTCTTTGCTTCTCTCATGAAGACCTGTGCCCATGACACAGGACACTCTCGGGCTGTGTCCAGCCCCAAGGAGGAGGAGGAGGGGGTATTGGTCATGGGACAAGATCCTCGAGGATCAGCTCCAGCTGGCAGAATGGGCTGATGCAGACCCATAGGACTGCAGGCCCAGGACCTGTCTGCCCGAGGTTGCTAGCACCCACCACCACCCCAACCTTCCTCTCTCCCCCAACCCCCACACCCATCTCAGCTCCCCCCAGTCTCCCCCTAAAATAAAAGCCATGCACACTATTCTGCAGTGTTTAGTGCATCATTTTATTATGTTGGAGAAAAGGGGTTGAGGGGGGTCACATGTGGGGGTGGGCTGGTGATGTTGCCTAGCAGGGCTATGTTGATGGCCCTGCAGATGATGTGCCTCAGGACAGTCCCCATGTGGACTTGCTGATCCCAAACTGGTGGGCAACAGAGCAGTAAGACTTTGGAGTTGCCAGCTTCCAGAGAGCAATTGTCATTCACTTGTCCGTGGGCAGGTCAGGTCGGAGCCAGGTGTTGGCGCACTGCAGAAGCGGGATGAGCTTGGTGACCAGCTTGAGGAAGGTGTTTTTCCTCATGCCTTGATTCTGCAGCCCCTGGTCATCGTCCCAGGTAGTGAGGATGATCCGAACCTACCCATGACTGCTGGTTTCCCCTTGTCCAGATGTGCCAAGGTACAGCGGGCATTGTGAGTGCAGCAGCTGCCAGGTTTGGTGGGGGTGGGTCAGTCTCCTGCAGCCTGCCTGTGTGCTGGCAGTTACCCTGTAGTGCCTACTCCAGTGCTGGTGAAGTCTGGGCAATGTATGGCAGGTGTGGAGCACTGTGCTGGCAGATTCCTGGGGCATGTCAAGCTCCATGACCTCTTTGGGCTCCATCCTGCCAAGCACAGTGCAGAGGGTGCTGTGGTCACTTCCTGTTTTCTAGGAGTGACCATGAAAGGGGGACAAATTCTGGTGCAATGTGGGCCAGCTACCCACAAAGCACCACTCCTAAGATGCCAGGATGGACATGGGCATTTTAAATGTGGACTCTCTAAGTCAACTGAACAAGGTAGACATACTCTAGGAGTACTATTCTTACTCTTTTATAGAAGTGCATACAACAAATGGTGTAGCACTATATAATGAAGAGTTTCTGAAGTAAATGTTCATTGTGATGTCTTTTTTTCAGTTATTTTAATAGGATTCCAGGTCTCTTATGAGGAGGAGTAAAATTAGGAGATCTACCAACAGATACACTAGATAAACACTGAGTCCTGTGCTACTTTTAAAAACTAATACATTTATTTTTTGCATGCTTTCATGGGTGAAGTCCCACTTCATCAGATGCCAGAAAGTGGATAAAACTTACCTTGAAAAAACTTACAGTATGGGAGAGAAAGATGAATCCTGTGATGACATTATACTGCATAAGGTCAGATTATTTCAGCAAATCAAGCAAGCTATATAAATTCAAAAAGTCTTTAACAACATGTAAGAGAGTGATGAGATTGAAAGATGTGAGAATTGCTGTTTGTAATGAAAAGCAAAGGAGTCCTGTGGCATGTTTAAAGACTAATATTTGTACTGAGAAAGCCAATTCATGTCCCTATTGAAACCTGAGCTATCAAATTTGAATATGAATTCTAACTCTGAAGTCTCTCTTTGAAGCCTTTCCCTTCAATAAATCTGTTTAAGGATAGTCACAGATAAGTCCATGTTTTCCTTTAAAAAAAGGCTAGACCTCTCTCTCTCCAATGAAAGCTAGATTCACTTGAGTTATGTATATTTTGTATTTCCAAGTTTGAGTCCTATTTTATTTTATTTTATTTATTGCACAACATCTATTACTGGAAATGAACAACTGATTTTTTTTAAGGGCAAATAGATGACCTGTTGGTGTGAAAAGTTATTTTGAGGGCTTATGGTCTATAACTAGATTTTACATCTCAGCTCAGTTTTAAGACAATAATGCATTTTGTAATTATAGTTAGTTATAGAAACCAGCAGAACACCAGAAAGTGACATTTCTCCCTTCGGCTCTTAGAGAATCAAGATTTCCAACTCAAGGCACTATACAAAAAATTGTTTTGTTGATGAATTTGAGCAGAACTGCTGCAGAGTCCTGAAGCCAGTTAGGTTAATCAGAGAAAATGTTATTAAACATTATTACCTCCTCCCCTCACCCCAGGATGCCATTAATTCAACATTGGAAAACCATCACTAAAGCTGTGTGATAAGACTGATTTACCGTAGGAGGTGTTTGCAAATGAGACACGGGGTTTTCCATGAGCATTTACAAGCATATGTGAATCACGGGTGACATTTTGGCTGGCATTGCCAGCAAACTGACTTGCCTTTCTGTGAACTCTGAGACCCTTTGCTCTGGGTCAAAACTGTATCCATAAAGCAAAGTAATGAAAAAACAAATGAATCAGATTTCTTCAAACCTCCGTAAATGGTAAGGGCCATATGGTCTGATGTGTGTGCATATTGTACACTGTCTTCTTGCATGTTGAACATGCGCTCACGATCTTGAAACTGGGGCCTCATGTGAGGTTTGGTTCCAGTTGTGACCACCTTTTTGGCTCTCTTCTCTTATTAACCAAACTGATTCACTTGTCTGTGTCTTGAAATAATAGGTCAGTTTTTTGGCTGAGTTCACAACGTGAAGGGCTGTGAGTCTTCAAAGTGAACATTGGACCCCAAGTTCTTTGAGTGCTGCCCCTGTGGGTGCTCCCATTCAAGTGTACTTAAGAGATTTACCTCTGGGAAGGACACATTTCATCAAAGTGCCTACACTGCATTAACCTGAGAGCGAGAGGTAGATAGCGATCTATGCTTTATGCTCATTTTGATGAAGAAATTTCTCAAACTTGCCTCAGAACTAGACCCCAGAGAAAGACAGTGCTCATTTCTCCATAAGATCCCTAAACTTGCATGATAGAAACACATGCAAATGTAAATGGTTTCCACCCAGATCTCTGTCCTCCATGCTCATAAGTGAATACTTTTGATGCAGCTAGCACCCACATCAAAAAGTTATCTGAGCCCCTTTGAAAAAGTGTTACTGAACAGGGTGACTAAACTTCTTTTTTGTCATTATTATTATGCTGTTCCTGACATATCAGTGCATAATGCAAAGCCCTATCTTTAGCGCACATAGCACCTCCTGTCAAGGATTGCACAGGACAGACACGAGCTCTGTATCTGAGTTAACAGACTAATGCCAGCAAGGGTACTCTAGAAGGGATTTAAGATATTTCTTTGTAGGGAATGGGGAAAAGTCTTCTTTTAATGACTAAGTAGCACTTTGAAAGAAATGGAGCAAAAAACTCTCAGTACCTATGGGGAAATTCCCCTTAATCCACATTAGAATATTTAAGGACTTGCATAATGGAAGCTTTTCTGGTTGTCAACCCAGGACCCATCAAAAGTCATCTCAATAAAACTAAAACATCAAGGACAAATAAAATATATACATATACCATAACCATTTCAAAACAATTTATGGATTTTTTTTCTTTTGATGAAGGTAACAATCAAGAATCAAAACAAACAAGGAGTCTTGTGGCACTTTTAAAGATTAACAAATTTATTTATTTATTTATACAGCATTTAAAAGTGCCACAAGACTCCTTGACTGTTATTGTCATTTTTTTTTCATTGATTTCAACAGGGTCAGGTTTCCACCCTTCACATACTTTGCTAATAATTAAAAATCTTAAAATAGCTTGTTTTTAAAGCGTTGTTGTTCACTTTTAATTCTTCAGACAAAGTAATACAATATTGAGGCATAATACAGTATTAATTATAAAGGGTAACAATAACTTGACAGCTTAATTCAGAATGGGTATTTTCAAAGCTGGGCATAGGGATTTATGTGCACAACTTAATGCTAATGACAATATTAATAAATTCCCAAGTGAAGTTTTAACAATGTACCCCGGGGCACTGGTTTAACATTGCAAAACCATAATTTACTTAAGATCTTAATTTCCCAGGATTCAGAATTGCTTGACATTTACATTGCAGAATAATTCTTCTTTTCATAACTTTGAGTTACTGTCACAGACGCGTAACTTTAAAACACTTTTGCTCTTTTGATTAAGAGAAAAAATAACATGAATAACTACAGCAATATATGACAGAGGTTGTAATTACATTATTAATCTAAGGAGAAAATATTTTCTTGCTGCTGCTAAGCTCATAAATTTGCAAAATAACCTTCTCCTGTTAAATATGGTATGAAAGAAATCACCAGTGCACACTGAATAATTAAACATACATTGTTGCTCATAAAATTATTTTGTCAAGTAATAGATTATAGAACCAGTAGTGTCTCAATGTACAAATAATTGTTCCTTTGCAAATATGACTATCTATGGCATGACAAAGAATGTACTGGTGTAAAAATTCAGTTCATATACAGGAGAGTTTGGTTTCTAGTACTGGAAATCAAAAACTCTTAATGTATAGAACTATGTGAAAGATGTGAGGTATATCACAAAATTCTGCACCCAAGAAAAGAATTCTATATTGAGTAAAGTTAAAATGAACAGCCAAATTTCTTCAAAACCTAACCAAATTGTTCAGGTGCAACTATCTCCATTGCAGATTGAAAGCAAGATTTAAATCAGGAATCTTGAGCACCAAAATGCAAACTGTTCCCAATTTGGCTACAGGAAAAAACTCTACTGGACATCAGTAATAGACTGTTATCTCTGTGTGGATCTAGAGGAAGAGACAAACCACACTTCTGATGTGGGGTTGCTAATCTTGGAAAGCTTTGTTATGAGTTATGATGTGGTCTGACGATTGGCCAGGTTGGAGGTGCTGAAAGAGATTAATCTTTTCTGTGGTATGACAGCATTTTCTGCCATCTGTCCCATCAGAAAATGAAGACTCAATTTAAAATGGATTATTGATATGGATAAAATATTTCAGAGAAGCAATTTACTTGCAAAAAATAGTTTCAGGCTAACCGAAACTATTAGCAAATTTGACATGAATTCACCAAATAGTTTGCCAAAGCTTAATTTTTAAGCTAGAATTATAAGAAGTCTTTGATGCCATAAAAGAAAACCACTGAAGGAAAGGGCACTGCTTCAACTGTGGAAACCCACTCCTGAATGCCTCATACCTTGATGGTGAAAGCCTTCCCCAGTAATACACCATCATCCCAGTTCAAATCCCTGGCTCTGCAGCATGCCGTGAGGCATGAGCCCCAAATCATCTTCCTCCTACATGAGTACTCCAACCGTAAGGTGACAACAAAGAGTAAGAGGAATATTACCAGCCCCTGTTTTGTGAAAGCCATTTCCAAATTTTCATTGTTGTTAATTAAAAAAAAAAAGGTCAAACCTGACTGAAATCTTAGCAAAATAAACACACAATAATTTTGTCAAGAACACAGAAGGATTTTTGTTTCCAGTTGCTCCATAACCATATTGTTCCCCTTGACTTGGCCAGCAAGCTGAAAAGTTATTTATTCACATATTTCTTCTGTTATTGTTGGGGAGACCACCTTAACAAATTTTGAAACTAACCTTTTCAGTCTGAATTAGATTAAACTTTGGGGTAATCCTTCAAGCCATTTCTTACACTATTTGCCTATCTCCCTAGAAAAATATTAATAGATATTAATTGCAATGGAAAATAAAGAATATAATTTTATGGAAAATCTAGAATGAACCAGTGAATGACTAGAATAAATTCCTTTTAAGTATGTTTGTGAGAATGATGGTTAAGGAGAAAGGAAAAGCTGAAGCCAGTGCAGATGAGAAGGGGGAGGGAAATATTTATTTTTACTCTTCTTCGCTTCCTTTTCTCTTAACTCTTGACAATGTATTTTCCCTCCCACGGAGGCTTTCATCTCCCTCACCTGTGGTCACAATGCCCTGGTAAATTCTTTTCCAGCTAGGCTAAACAGGAAGGATTACCAGACTTTTCTTCACCTTGTGACTGTCTTGGACAATGTATGAAAAACTCTCCTTCCTGGCTCCCAGCGTCCAGGTAATGAATGATACACAGAGGTTAAATTAATACTGAGTCTCATTAGGCCAGGAAGCCACACAATTTTCCCATTCTGCTTGACATAAATATACCAAGACTAATGTTCCTTAAGTATTTCACTGACCTAAAACTAATCTTTTGAGGGAATCTGAACTGGATTGATTTCTGGCTATATCTCTCCAGATTGGAAATTCATTCTGGAGTTGACTGACTTCAACAATACTTGTTACAGTTTTTGTAACTATGTTGGTATCTCCAGATAGTCTTTTGAACAAAGAAGCATGCACATTTTGTGCTTACCTCTGATTTAAATGTCAAATACAAATACCTCCATGCATACCAGTTTGTGCTCCATTTTTCTTTTTGCATGTGGGAAGAATACACAGCATTGGAAGAATATTAGGCTAGGTGGTTTTGTTGTTGTTTTTGGAATGTTTTTTTAAAAAACATATTCTTCTCCAA
This sequence comes from Podocnemis expansa, assembly GCA_007922195.1. Taxonomy (NCBI): domain Eukaryota; kingdom Metazoa; phylum Chordata; order Testudines; family Podocnemididae; genus Podocnemis; species Podocnemis expansa. Next base: position 5,087,266 of record ML682018.1, on the reverse strand, counting down.
TGCAAGTTTTAGTTTTCTTTGATTATTTTGTCTTATTCTCCAAAATTCCTCAATATCCAGAGAATTAAGCAAGTGTGAAGCCAAACACTCTAGTTCATTTAGACCTCCACTTTTAACAAAAGAAGGTGGGGGGGTCCGGGAAACTGGAATATTGTTCATCTCTTACCTAATAAAAAGAGCTAGTACGATACAAGTATGATTAATGGGGTGGGCATCTAAATATCACTGTTGTTCTGCAGCAGGAAATGTCTTTATCTAGAGTTAAAAAAAACTGATTCCTAGGAAGTATTTTGAATGTTAAGCGCCCCTCAGGATTGAATTTGAATTCTGAATCTCTGATTTTTAAAGAACATGCTTCATAACCAAACAAAAGCACAGTTGAATCTGCACATTGACTGAAATTGTAGAAAGAAAGAGCTGTTGCTGCTAATGTCATGCAGTATACTGATAGTGGTATGAAATATGAGATCAAGTAACTCTAAGTACACATGCAATTGAATCTGATTAATTAGGTTAGTCACCCTTCCACAGTATGAGCACTACAAGTGTGGCATTCCAACAGTGACATAGTCTAAAAATTTTTTTTTTGTTTAGGCAGAAGATGGCATGGATATCTATCTATCTATCTATCTATCTATCTATCTATCTATCTTTTTAAATTACCCAAAATTGACCTTTCGGAAAAATGCTAAGTAGTTCAGAAACGTGTAGGCACCACAATGGAGAAACATCACTATCCATGTCATGATGGATATGCAGTAGCTTGCCTCTTCCCCCTGTAAAGGGGTGCTGTTTGGTGCAGAGATAAACATTGCAGGCCACAACAATATTTTATCTTAATTTAAACCTTAATCCATTTAAATAGTATCTGCATTGTACTAGTAGTGTTAAATCACAGAAATGGGAATAATATTAACAGCAGGACATTATCTTTTATTGAGGGCAAACAGCAGGGTTGCTGCTAATGAGGACATCATCAATTTATCAGTTAAAGGTCAGTCTAAAGAGGTCCCTGCCCTCCCTCTTTTTTGTGTACTGTACTATGGCTGTGTGGACCCTGAATCATTTTTATCAATCATCCTGTTCTGTGACAGAGACATTTTAATGCAATATCTGCATAATGTTTTCCAGAAGTACAGTATGTCAAATGCAGTTCAGATTTGCCTAGTTGTGAAATACACTCCTTCCCCACTATTATTATAGCTTACTGAACTAATACCTAATTTCTGGCCACTTCTTTTTTTAATTTTAAATGTTACATTTCAATATTTTCTGTTCTGCTCTTTTTCTTCGCAGTGTTTAAATGTTAATGAATAAAAAATCTTCAGCAGTGTGAACTTCTTGGAGACTGATACTACTCTATTGAAAGTAAACCATCTAGCGTTCTAAATGGAAACAGTATGGTTTCCAAGTATGCAGACCATCAAAGAGAACTGTTTCTTAATTGAATATTGAATGTTATTGGTTTAAATGTTTAGAATTCTCAGTGACAAAAACATAAAATAAAAATGGATAGGGTTCACACATTTTTCAGAGGCAATTTGAAGATTAGAGGAATTATACCTTGGCCTATTCCCACAATAAACTGAACCTGGATTTTATCACTAAGAATTTAATTAGTACTTCCCTCTCAAGTTTGTGCCACTTATTAACTGCAACATAGTAACAAGAAAGCACTATTATAATATTTCTTCTATGGAGTGCTTCAGACACATATCATCTCTTTTCGTAGCAGTCAGAGCAAGAATTATGGTTTTGCTCTTACCAGGGAAAGAGAATTTTACAAACAAAGAAGAAATGGTTTAGGTCCTGTCTCAGTAGTAGCGTTGCAATGAACTGATTACTGGTAAATTCAGCACCTCTGAACACAGCTCTGTTTAAGGGAGATTGCATGGTACAGTAGTGTTAATCATTTTAAAGACATTTTACATATATTAGAATATTGAGTCTGAATTCTCATTCTGTGCCAGTGTTTTGATCCTCAGAACATGTGCGTGGATAGTTGTTTACAATTTGAGTTGCTTATAAATAAACTAAGCCTTTTCCTTAGGACTGTTACCTATTTCAGCTACTGATGGTTCAGATTTAACATCTAATAGCAAACAATTACTCTTTAATTAAAGATTAGATGTCAACAAAGGAAAGGCAGCATTTCATCTTAAAGTTTAAGAATCAAGTCTTATTTAGACATTAATTGTTACAAAGTGAATTCAATATATATTAGTATGATCATATTACCTAGGAGGCCTGTGATAGGCCAAGACCTCACTGTGCTAGGCTCTGTACAAATAGAAGAAAAAGATGGCTCTACCCCCAAAGAACTTACAGCCTAGGAGTAAGACAAGAGACAGATGGTAAACACGGACAATGGAGCACAAGGAGTGTAGTCAGAATGATAGACAGCAAGTTGGTCAACACAATAGGCAGATGTCAGCACAACAGCTGCCTAACTGTCATCATATCATTGCTTTTTGAAACAAATACAGTTAAACTGGGACAAACTCCTGTGTGGATGCTCTTTAATGGGTCAAAAATAGTTTATGTGTTTGAGTTTAGCTGAATTTTGTGAGGAAGCACCTAAAGCTGCAGTAATTTAAATTAATTTGAGCATCCACAAAAGAGGTATTTAGCAGTTTAAAAAGATTTCAGTTAAATTGGTGCAATTTCTGTGTAGACAAGACTCTAGGAACTTCATAAAATAAAAAATCAGATATACTTCCAGATTAAAAGTCAATGAGAGCTACATGTATAAAACCACCAGAAAAAAATTGCCTTTTAATCTGGAACTATATCTCTCCCTCTGCCTTCTGGCTCCTACCCTTCAATTACCCCACCATCCTTTAGCAACCTGATGCCCGACTATTCCCTCACTCCCTTCTAGCCTCCTTGTGCCAGTCCAGCCTTTCACTAGTGTTGCCCCTTTTCTCCTATTCTTACCCCACCTTTAGCTGCCTAATACCCCTCCCTCCTATCACCCCACTCTGCCTCCTGGCACCTGCCCCTCTCCTGCCCATGCTCTGCCCTCCAGTGACCTCCTCAGCTGCAACCATCCCTTCTGCCCGAGCTGCCTGCCTCAGTCTCTCCTTCTGGTGCCTGCTCCACTCCTCATGCACGTACTGCTTGCATCTGACCCTCCCTATCACCTTCTGCCACTTGAGCCAGCCCTCTATGCCTTCCCCCTGTGTCCCTTGAAGCCCCTCTATTCTCTCACACCCCTCCGCCCCCTGGTGCCCATCCCTTCTCTTAGCTCCTGAGTCTGTTCCCTTCTTACCTGGAGCCCACCCCTCCCCTCACCCTCCAGAACCCAGTGGAACCTGCCCCTCCCTTCGCCCCCTCTGTCCTGGTGCCTGCTCCTTCCCTTGCCCCCCATTGCCCTTGTGTCTAGCCCTCCTCTCTGCTCCTTCTCTTTCTCTCCAGCATCAGCCTGCCCCCCCCCGATTCCCCAAACCCCCTTCATTCCCCCCAGACTCCCTCATTCCACCCAAAACCTACAGATCCCTCAGCTCTCCACCAGTGCCCCCCTCCCACAGATAAAACACAGCCACACCATCATTCCATGTGCAGTGCATCTCTATTCTGTTGGGGATGGGGGGAGATGGGTGGGAGGGGCTGGGGGTGCAGGAATGGGTGGGTGGGGGTGGTGACAGCAGCTGGAGGCAGGTGCTGTAGCTCATCTGCAGGTTCTGCAGTCAGTGGTCATCATCCCAGCTGATGAAAACAATCTGGTGCTACCGGTCACTGGTGGTTTCCCATGCCCAGATGCACGGGTGCACGGAGGGAACGCTGTCTGTGCCAGCTCCCAGGGAAAGTGAGGGGGTTGGCCTGCTGTTGCCTGCTCCCATGCTGGCAGTTGTCCAGGGCCAGAGGGGTCTGGCCACTGAATGGGGGATGTGGAGTGCTCTGCTGGCACATTGCCGGGGCACATCTGGGTCCAAGACCTCCCCAGCCTCTGTGTTGCCATGCATAGTATGTAGAGTGGGGTGGTCACTCACTTCCTGTCGTAAAGGAGTGACTGGGTGAGAGGGCCACGTCTGCTGTGATGCACTGTGGGCCAACTACTCACTCCTAGAGTGACCTAGCAACTGCCAGGGTGGATGTCGCCAGTCTCCTGGCATTTTAAGTGTGACTGTTTTAAATTGGCATAATAAGGTCCACTTTAAGCCGTCTTAAGATAGACCTTATTAAGCTGGCTTAATAAAGCTCTGTAGTGTAGATGTAGCCATTGAAATTAATTGAAGATACAGGTGCAAAATTCATCCAGAATTCCTCCAATTGTTGGGTTGTGCCTTTTGTTTTGTTTGGTTTGGTTTGTTGTTATGTTTTGTTTATTTGTTTGTTTGTTTTTTTGCAGGAGGGTTGGGTTTGTTTTTTATCCATTCATCTATTAAATAACCAAGCCTATTACAGATATAAAATCTCCTCTGCGTAGAATATGATTATTGAAAGCTTTCATCTGGGCATATAACTGCACTTTGAATCATGGGTAAATATTAATTGATTTCCTTAAGACAAATTGGGAAAAAGATACAGTGATAGCTACTCCTTTTCCTTGCTCCTCATTCTTATTCTTCAGTTCCCCTTGCAGCTCTCTGTAGAATCCTCCAATTCCTCACACCTGCTACTGTACTGCTGAGCCTATAAAAGCCTCAATAGCTTCTACATGATCCTCGTGAAGGAGAGGGGTATACAAGATAAGCCATAAAGTAACACTACTTCTAATTCCACCCTCATCTACCTCTTTGTTCTGACATCCAGGGACCAAAGCAGAGTGGATCTCCATAAGGTAGAGAGGATATGTGTATAGTGGAGATTTTATTTCCAGATAGAGAAGACATATTAGTATTAGCTTTGATCAAACTAGTATACTAAAAACAGAAGCATAGGCACCATCATGCTAGCTGCCTGAATTACGATCCTGTTGCGGACCTAAATATGTGTTCAGGAGGCTAGCCCCTTAATTACTCAAGCCATCATAGCTACTCTTATATTTTTAGTATGCTATTCTGTCTGCTCTGAGTGGAAATTATACTTTCCAGCTCATGTATAGACATGCCCCTTAAGAAGGTTAACCTTGTTGTGAATCCCTCCTGGAAACTTCCACTTTATTTAATGAGGGAGCACTACACTCTCTCTATTCAAAACCCTTCTTAGAATGTTCCTCATACCAGTCCTAACAACATTAACCCACAAAAGAAAAATATGCAAATAGTTAAAACTGCACATACTTCATTGACACAGAGATCAGACCATCATCTGGTTTCTATTTTTCAGGATAGTTAAATACAGTTATATGTACCAAATCTCTAAAATATCATAGCAAGAAGGCATGGCCTCCCTCAGAGATAGGCATGGAAGGATGGCCTTCCCCTGGGTAGGCAGAGCTAGAGCTACTTTTTCTGTCTCACTGGAAGCGCGGGGACATAGCAGGAAGTATAAAAGATGAACTTTGGACCTCAGTCTCAACTGAGCTGTCAAGAGCAAAAGAAGTCTCTCCATTCACTCTTGAGCCCTGGCGTGACCACTATGCTGCTGAAGAGCTGTCTGCGGCCCCAAAGAACTGCCTGGGCTGCCCACAGCTGGTGATGTAGAGGCAGTACCAGCCACTGATGAACTCAAAGAGCTATTAGCTGCCTACATACAGGAAGAGTCCCACTCCACTATATGCTGTCCACCAATAACCTTGAGGAGTTTCTGGACCTGCTACCAGCTGATGACATTGAAGGGCTGTGGAATATGTACATGGCAGAAGACCCTGAGGAGACCGAAGGAGACCTATGGGACCAGGTGCTCCAAGAAGAGGGGAAAGGAAGTAGCCCAGGAGAGCTCAATGACAATCCAGGAGTCTTGTGGCCTGTTGTCACATCAGTGAGTTGCATTTGGAGCCCTGCTTGGCCAGTGACAGAGTGCTCTGCTGCTGATAGGGACCCAGGCTGGAATTCAGGGGAGTCAGGAGGGTCAGCATCCCTCTCTCCCCTTCCTACACTGCACCAGGGGTAATTTCCTCATTCTGGCCTGTAAAGCCTCCCGTGCCTGTTGTTACTTGTTTGTTCTGCTCAGGCCTATAGACTGCTTAACTCTCTTGCCCTGCCCAAGGCCCAGGACCCATAAACTGCTGACTCAACCCTGCCTAGGACTTGAGACTGTTTACTCACCCTGCCCTGCCTGTGGGCCAAGGTCTACAGACTGTCCTCTCACTCTGCCAAGGACTAGAAGCAGCTTACTCACCCTGCCATACCTAAGGGCTTGGGACTATAGACTACAAGCTCACCCTATCTAGAACTAAAGATGGTATAGGCACAGAAAAGGCAGAGACCCCTTCTTCTTTGCTAATTCCCCTTTGGTGGGCCTACCCTGATAAGAGTGCCATAGTGAGTGGATGTGACACTCTTTGGAGACAGGAGGAGGGACAGCTCAATGCTCTACAAATACTGTGAATGAATATACAGAGTATTCCCATGCACAGTGTAAATTATGCTGCTAGTCAGAAATGTGATGCATGCTTAATTTGCTTACTCAGGTATAAGCACACACACATTTAAACATGAACAACTAGATGTATCCATCTTTGAAAAATATCATCCCCCCCTCCCAAATCTGAAATGTACTATTTGTATGGTACAAAGCACAAGTTCCTTTGAGTAGGACTCATGACTTCTTTTATGCAGGGCTTTATGTTACTGAATTAAAAAAAAAAAAAAAAGGTCAACCACAAACAGATATATTTATTAGGCTTTGCAAACAGATGTTGGGGGGTGGGGGAAAGAGCTCAAACATTGAATCTAATATTCAGATAATGTCTCTCTAATTCAGGGGTCTCAAACCCAAATCACCACAAGGGTGTCATGAGGACTAGTACATTAGCACAAGGCCGCACAACTGAAACGTTTCCATACAACAATATTGCAAATTTTGATAATGATAGTGTCATTGCAGGTTGCAGGAAATAGCTTTAGGGGGCCACATGTGGCCCATGGGCTGTGGGTTTGAGACCCCTGCTCTAATCATGGTTATAGATGATACTGTAATTGTGTGATAGTCACAGACTGATTAAAAAAAAAGAGTATCTCTTTGAATTTGTGTTTTCAACAAAATGAAAGCTGTAAGAACTATAGGTTAAGAATAAGTTTGCTGCTAGTTTGGAATAACAGAGTCATGCCTATATTTACTGCTTGATGAGTAATGATTTAGATTCAAAAGCTACAGCCCTAGCCCATAGTTTTCCACATTTTTTAAAAATAATATTGCAAAATAAACTTATGAGCTGAAATCATAATATTATAGCATGTAGTATTAAAAGTAAATATGGTTTTAGCAGGGTAAGTTTTGGTTTAGCAAAATATTGTCAGTTGGATCTCATCTGAAGCACTGAAGTTGGGGATGAATGATCTGTCATGTGTTAAGGTCACAGTAGATGTTCCAGTTAGGGCTCATCTCTTTTCTAAACATAGCAATATGTTTTTTTTTCTAAAGTTTATGAGTTGAAACAAGATCTGTGATATTACTGTTGTAATGTAAACATACTACTAATATATACACAGTATCTGCAGAGATCTGGGTTACTTGAAAGCTACTAGAAATGAAAGAATTGAAATATATCTATCCTCAGTTTTAAAGGTCAAGTCAGAAGGAAAGACAAGGTTGCCGAAGAATTAACAAATAGTTTACATTTTCTAAGCCATTTGAGATACCCAAATGTTAAACCATATGGGCAAAATTCTACTGTCAAAAATCACACATGCCAGTCTCTGAAAATTAATTTAAAGGAAATATGTTGTGGGCCAAAATGCCTAATTGATGTTTTATGGGCTTTTTTCCATGTTTCAAAATGTGTTTTACTCCAAATCTACAGTCTTACTACAGATGGTCAAGCTCCAAATGGTGGGGGCTTGGTTTTGCCAACAAGTAGTATGCTTACCATAGTGCAACATTCATTCATTTTCTACCATCTGAAATTTCATTTCTGAAATCTACTTCAGAAGTCAGCTATTTCTGACCTTCACTGTAAAAATTCATTGTGCAGCCCTCTCTGAAGTGGTAGCGGCATAGCATCATGAGCTTTTATAAATCCTTTATGTCTGCTAACAAAGAACCTGATTCTCCTCTCACACCAGTTTAACAGTGGAGTGAGTAACTTGACTGATTTATATTAGTATAAGTAACAGGAAAATTGAGTTAAAGGATCAGATTCCAAAAAACGTGAAGACTAATTTGGGGCATTATCTTTTGAAATGTCAGCTATAAGAAACACAGGTACAAATATCTTCCAACTGTTTGTGAGTACTCTGCTTTCTACATCTATATGCTCAAACTTTTATTGCTATATTTTGTGAAACCTTTCACTGACTTGACTCAATGGCCAGCAGAGAACTTAACGTTCTTCCTCATCTTGTAATATGTAATTTTTTTGGAAAATATTGTCCAACATCATGAGGTACATTTTAGAGTAGCCTCTTGGAATCTAATGTCTGTTTTCCTGCACCTTGCAGGCATTTACACCAGTGCAAAGGGAGTGTAAAATATGGTAAGACATTACACTTTCTTTGTATCAACATTCCATAAGTTCAAATGTTAACATGAGCTATTCTTAGTTGGAAAATCAGATGCCTGGTTTGTGAGCCAGTAGCATTGGAATGGGATACCTGGAGCTTTTCCTTAGCGTGCCACCTTACAGCAGGATTGTTGCCCCAGTCTGAGCCAAAAGGGGTTAAAAACTCAGGAAAAGAGGAAGAGCGGTTGGGAGCTGGTGGCTGCGGAGTCAGTCAGGGCCCATGTAAAGGCAAGTTTGCAGCTCCTGCTCTAGGCAGTTCATCTGTGACTGCAGAGGAGAAAGGGTGAGCTCTTGGCAGGGTTAGGATATAGCAGCCCAGCTGACTCACTGCACTGCCAGATTTTGGTGGCAGCAAAACCTGCAAATAGAGGCAATAGGTATGTGGAATGTGGATATGGCCCAGAGGACCCGTTAAGGTACAAGCAGAATGAGGACCAGGTGTTTAAGCCAGTGCTCATTTGACACTCATAGGGGTCTGTGAGTTGGGGCCCAGTGAAATGGGTGGGCCCAGGTCCCATCCACCTCCCCCAGGTTACTAGTAAGTAGAGAAGTCATGACTGAGTGGCAAATGGATAGTGGCTGCCACTGATACAAGTAGGCAGGGCAGTCCAGAATTGAACTGTACCCTGGAAGGGGGGAATTGAATTGACTCAGCCAGGCTGTGGTCCTGGTTAGGATTGTAAAGAAAGAACTGTGGGAGAGATTGAGCACTGACAACCAAATGGGGCTGCCACTTGAGCCAATTCCCTAGTACCATCAACAGGAGTATAATCCTTATTCTACCAGGTAGCAGTAGCTGATATGTCTGAAGTGCAGGAGTTTGTAGATTGGAGCAGTGTTTGTATAGTTTGTGACATCATCTCTTTAGCGGCGACCAGATTTGTTGTAATCTGTGTCAAAGCACTTCCAAGTCTTGTGAGGCTGTGTCCAAAATGTGTCTCTTTGCCTTTGAGAACTCTTTCAATATATAGTATACAAAGTGCCCTAAGGAAAAAAGAAAAGAGGATGCAAACAGCGAGAACTCTTCTGCATGACACACATTTTCCAGATGTGGAGATGGCAGATGGGGATACTTGCAATGGCACTGGAAGCTTAAGAATCAGGAGGGTCAAGGAAGTGATATGTTGTGGGACACAATCAGTTTTGGAGTTGAGAGGAGAAGTCAGGACCATCTTCCTGTGACTGCAGTGGGATGAACTACTGGGGAGACAGATATTGCTCCAGGAAGAGTGGGGAAAATTTCTGTCATGGGAGGTGACACTTAATGCTATCTAGGCAGAAACGTGCAGAGTCTCAATGTGTATGTGGGAGACAATGTTGGGAGTGAGACCTAAAAATCTTGTGTACATAAAAAAAAAAGTATTGCTATTGATAAAATCTGTTTCATTTGCATTCTTATGTCTAACATTTACAATTAGAGATGAGTGATTATAAAGGAATGACACAACTGGAGCTCAAAAAAGTCTTAAAATTGCAAGACACTTTGAATCAACTTTGTATCTGAATTGCCTTCAGGTTTGCTCCATACTCTCTTTTCTACTACTATTTGAGTTATCAGGTTTTACAAACCCAAAGTCAGAAATAGATTTTAAAAGGTACACATCTGACTATTCACTCTGGAAATGGTATAGTGTAATTGGGATAGGTGACTGCATTACAAAAAAGGAAAAAACTGTTCTTAAGATGTCTTGCTAGAAGACATGAGCCAGACAGGATGAAACTGGGCCTTCCCAACCAGAAGGGGTTAAAAAATCAGAAAAAAAAGAAGAGCCAATGAGAGCAGGTGGCTGCAGGGCAAAGCAAGGCTACAGCTGCTGCTCAAATTCACATGTAGGGCACATGGTGATCTCATTGTGGGTATACCAGAAATGAATTTAGCTGTTAGTGTCTGCAAACCTGGCTACACACTTTCTTAATTCTTTTCGATATAGAGATTTAGAAACATATGTAGCTGAAGAAGTGCAGCCCTCAAGTATAAAAGTAGTTTTACCATTATATAAATAATTATATAAGGATAGCTTCTTTTTGTAAATAGGTGACAAAGGAATATTAATTTTCCGCACTGTATACAACCAATTATTAGACTACTAATTTATGCTAGTCTAATTTTGATAGGAATGATGCTTCCAGTTTGGTCTGTGTAGTTCATAAACAAAGATTTGAAAATCCCTGTCCTTTACCTGCTACCTCTTCCTCAGTTACACTAATCCAATCAGAGAAGAGAAATGATTCTGCGGAATTTGTATGACCAATCAACCCTTAACTGATAAATTCATATTTAAATTGCAACCAGGGTGAACTGTTTATAACCAAAGTTGTCAAATTGGTTCACTAAAACTAAATAACAAATGGACTTACAAAAGTCCCGATTTGCTTGCGGCCATTCCACCAGTGGGCACAGGAGAATAAAATTTTTGACTGCATTATTAACTACGAATTATTCCCCAGCTCCATTTAATAGTCCAACACACACAGCTGCCCAAGGCGATCCTTCAAGATTGATTTATTCTTGAGCACATTTAGGAGCTGTCGAGTTCTTGCATCTTGCAACATTATTTCTAAACAGCAACATTTCCAGAAATCTTCACAACAGAATCAGCCAATTCAGTTAGGTCACTTTGGGGAAAAATATGGGCAAGAGAGTGGGAGATGAGGAGGTCTGTATTTGGGACATCAGGGATCATTCCCAAAGGACATAAGTAAAGGTAGAAACGTAACAGGAGTCAGAAGGTAAGTAATTCAAACTAACTGATCTGCTTAATCTGTTCACCTCTTAAAATCCTTTTTGTTTTTTGTGATACTAATATCTCATAGTAAGCTCATCTCTACTTATAATAATATTATTGTTATTTATAGAGTGCCATAAGTGCTCGTGACACCTCATAGACAGAAGACAAGGCAAGGTCTGGCCCCAAGGACTTTCCAACTTAATTGAATATTCTCCCAAAGTTCAAATCAAGGTCACCATATGGCAAAGCTTTTATTAATTCTAGGCTAGTCAGTGTAAGCTGAAAGTGCATTATATGTGTATTAATTAAAGTTCAAATGGTCTTTGAGTTTTGTGCTCCAGGCTGAGATTGGTAAGTCAATAATTTGCTATCTCTAGAACACAGCTTCAGAAGCAGTACAGTCCTGATTTTAATATTGATTTCTCCGTCATGCCAGAATTAACATACATCTTGCTTTTTGAATCACCAATCTTATTTGTGTATACTTTATAGGAGAATTTTGGAACAGCAGTGTACAGTTTATTTTAACTGTGTGTATCAGAGTTGGGTAAATGGAAATTGCATACAATATAGCAATGCAAGGTTTCCCTTAAGCTTATCATAGGCATTGCATTGGACTAAATAACATTTTAAAATTTGACATAGTGATGGTTGGACAATTCAGGGAAGGGGAAAATGTGGCAAGTTGATTGCATTATCCAAAATGCTACCTTATAAACAAGGTTCATTTGTTGTTTTATCTTTGGTTTGAAAGGGGAAAACAGAGTTTCCATTTGTAATAGTTTAATATTTTGAGTTATGTTCTAGTTCTTCTATGTAAGTAGTGCATGTTATTGATATGACATTGTGATGTTTACCCAGTTTGCTTCTGATGTCAGCCACAGCATATTAGAAGAGTGGATTATGAAGCTCTTATTATCTGTTTGAGACTAAACCTGTCTCTGGCAAACTTCCACACTGGATATTGGTTCCAGTAAAAACTCTAGATCTAAACACTGTGGGGCAGGGAGAGAAACGTGAGTTCAGAGAAACCTGAACTCAGGTCCGGATTCAGATTTTATCCATGGATGTACTCATCACAGGACAAATCAGAGCCATGGATGTGAAAGCTCCCAAGCTTCAGGTTCCAGGCATCTGAATATTCTGGATTGTCATGCATTTATTCTAAAATAAGTTCTGTTTTATGAAACTCCATCCTTAACCGATCCTGTTATCAGTCTCATCCCATAAAACTTTATATTGCCTATGATTAGAGCCCTGCAAATCTATGGGTATCTGGCTGCAGCTCATAACGTTTGAGATCTGGGGATGGGGGCTAGCTGCCCATCAGCTGGTTGCTGTTCTCGTCTCCTCTCCCTGAACAGCTGATTAGCAGCAGTAGCTGCCCTGGGGTCTGGACTCCAAACTGCTGACCAGGGGGTCCAGAGCTGAGGGTACTGTGTGGGTGTGACTACCATAGAGATGAGAGACTATGGATGGTGGGTCAGATATGAACTGATTGTCATGGGTGTGGATGGGATGCAAATCCACATTTCTGTGTCCACGCAGGGCTCTACATGCAAGCAGGCAGCACGCTGAAACTCAGTTCTGCTGTTAGGTCAATATGTTTTTATTTTATCACACTATGCATTAAACCAACATGTTCCAATCTTCTCCCCACCCAGTCTACTCAGGTGTCGTCTGAGGGGTCAGTCAATATCTATTCACCTGCACTGAGGAATTGCGGCACTCTCTCAACCCTAGTCACACTTCAATGTTTGGCACCTTAAAAAGTTAAACAAGTTGGGACTTAACAAACAAGGAGTCTTGGTGGCACTTTTAAAGATTAACAAATTTGTTTATTGCATGAGCTTTCATGGGAAAGAATCCCAGTTCATCAGATATTTGAAGAGTTCCCCATCTTCAAGCATCTGATGAAGTGGGATTCTCTCTCATGAAACCTCGTGTGAGAAATAAATTTGTTAGTCTTTAAAAGTGCCACCAGTCTCCTTGTTTGTTTTGCTGGACTAGACTAACATGGATGCCCCTTTGCAAGATGGAGTTTCTGTCCCAGAGTACACTGGGCACTATTGAAAGTCCACCTTCCTATCTTGTGAGAACAGCTCTTCTTCAGGAATGAAGGGAAGAAGAGATCAGATGATAGAAATAAAATGAACTTGCTAAGATCACCCCATTTTCTCAAATCACATCTCCCTGAAGATACCATCTAAATTGTGCATCTGGAGATAAATATGTTTGGGAGCTCAGCAGACTCACAGAGAATTAGTTTAGCATTTCAAGCCATTAAAAGCCTCAATCAAGTCACTTGTCAGATACATATCTACAACTTTCACAGTAGAGCTTCACCTTCATCACTCAGGAGTTTCTTTTGAGAAATGCTAACCAGATAGTAGCTTTCATATAGGTCAGCGTCCCAATCAAAGAAGGCCTTGGGTCTATAAATGTTATAGATATAATAAATGATATGTTAAATTATAAATGATATGCTAGATACTTTCAAACAATTCTTCATTGTGGGTCATATTTGTTTTTTGTTAGATTGTCATGGAAATTAATTATTCATGATGGTTTCTTTCTGAAGCTCAGGGGGTATCTGAACAGAGATTGTGAAGTAACCTGGTTATTATTGCTTCCAATATACTATACAATGCTACCCTCTAGTTCTTTTACAGTACAATAGCACTTAGTTTAATTTGTCCAGGCTTAACATTTCAAACAAGATTTTTAATTGTCCTGGAGTAAATGTTGTTGTCTTGTCAGGGACTCTGGCCATCAAAATTAAGGTTAAAATTCATCCCTTCTGTGTGCACCTTTCAGCAGCTTTAACTTGTTGTCAGGGGTTTCACAGGCAGAAATTATGTGAGGGGAGACACTGAGCCAAGTCAATGCAATCATTTGAGAAGCTGTGCTGGACTCTGGTGCCTTGGACTTCTGCAACCTCTTTCCTATCTAATATTCTGCTACAAGTCCTTACACTTTCAGCTATGCCAGCAGAGGCTAGCAGACTCCAGGGTTGAATTTAACTCATTCTCTAGTTACAAAGTTTCTTAACTTAGAAATACAATGAGCCATTGACACAATTACTTAGGTTCATAAGTGGGAAACGGACAAGCAGTGTAGTGTTTAGGTCTGTTTAATATAATTAAATTCAAACCATTTTTGTTAGGGCTTATTACATGGGTGTCTGTATATGGAGTGTTACAGCTGGAATTATGACTAAATTGATCCTGTGCCTCTGATTAAGTGCTACCCCCTAAAATGATTTTGCTCTGGTCTTATCCCCTTTGCCATTGATTCATGTCTGAGGTGGTGTGAAGATACTCTGTTGCAAATTCTGCTTCCTTTACATAATAATGCCAAGCTCACCTCTCAAGCACTGTATCTTCCCAAGTCATTAAACGCAACCCCTCAGGCTACATGTGCTGCTAGATATAATTCATTTAGTGGAGTTTGGGATGGCCAACCTTCCTACTGCTTTTTAAAAATTCACTGTTCAGAACTTTCTTAGGGAGTTGATTGTTATCCATATGTATGACATGTCTGGCCCATGGACGTTTATTGTTTAGCAGTTTTCTACTGTAACTGGTATGTCAGCAGTGCTGCTTGATGAACAAAAACTAAACTGGGGTTCAGCAACAGCTTATCAAGTATCACATAAATGATGGAGAGGACTGAAATGACATGATAGTTGCCACAATGGCTATCTCTACACTGGCAAATTAGTCCAGATTAAGGCAACTGGATTAATATGGTCCCTGCCTACACTAGGCTTTGCCTAGTTCGAACTAAAAAACTTTTTAGTTCAAACTAAGCAAATCTTAGTTCAAACTAGTTAGTTTGAACAGTAAGTTCAAACTAGCTGCTTAGTTCGAATTTTAGTTCGTACTAGTGTGATGTAGCTATGCTAGTTTGAAGTAGCCACATTTTTTAGTTTGAACTAACTTTTACTTTGAACTAACCATGCTTTTTTAGTTTGAACTAAAAAGTTAGTCCAAACTAAAAAATGCGGCTAGTTTGAACTAAAAAAACACAGTTAATTTGAACTAACTAGGAACTGCTTAGTTCAGACTAAGTGAGTCCGAACTACGCTTCCTGGTGTATACATAACCAATCATGTCTGTCCCCTTTACACTTGTAGATTGTTACTATTTTGTCATCGTTGAAATCCTGGGGTAAAATCATTTTTTCCTAGCAGAAAGTAAATAGGTCTAGAAAAGCTTTCCGAAGTGTAGGGCCAATGTGTTTCAGCCCTTCAGCATACCCATATAATGTACCTTGAAATGTTAAGGGTGTACACCCCTGGACTGGTCTCCCCAGTCAAAAACTTTCTATTTCATTTTGATCATAAAGCAAAACTGATTGTGCTGCCAAGGGACCTTGTCACTTCATTTGTTTGTGAACACCTACACTTTGTGTGCTATGTAAATAATAATAATAACAATATATGTGATCTGAGCTTCCGCTGTAAAACTGCTCTGTTGATTATAATGCTTTTTATTTTTTTCTGAGAGCAAGAATACCTTGATGCTTTCTAGACCATTGTTAAGAGAGAAGGTAGACATATATGCTCAAAGCAAAAACTATTGAAAGAAAACCTTCCATCTTGTGACAAAGTATTGAACAAAGTAAGACTCCAATTTTGCCTGGCAAGAGTGAATCAGTAGAATAGGTGGAGTCCTTCACAAATCTCAGTGCCGGCTCATGCATAGCAAGTTGCCATAGAATTGATGAATGCCGTGAATCTAGAAATACACACATGACTCATTGCTGAACATAGATAGTCCCACTGAGTTTCTTAACCTAATCTTTGGTTTTGTTCAACTATTCATGTGCATATATTATTTGTAGGATCAGGGCTTAAGATTACTATGGAGAAAGATCTGATACCATTATTAGGTGACTATATGTCCTTTGGACACATTGCTTTTTGTAAGTCAAAGTGAATATTTTAACAAATATTTTGACCCCTTGCAAGGAATAATTTGAATGTATGCTGGGGTTAAAGTGGGCCGGAATGGCCTGGAATGCTGTTCTGGGACCCACTATTTTTAGAGGCTCAGCATTCCAGCCCTCCTAAAAATAGAAAATGGTGCCTGAATGCTGTGCTCCAGGGCCCAACATTGAAAAATAGTGGGCCCCAGAATGCAGCATTCTGGCACTATTTTCTATTTTTACAGGTTTGAATCTGGGCCCTTTAAAATAGCAGGCCCCAGAATGGTGTTCTCCTGCATTCTGGCAGGCAGGAGATAGGTGGGCTCCCCTGTGCATGCGCAGGCTGCGCTTGGAGGCAGACGTCTCCAAGCACAGCATGGAGACTGCATGGCTTCCAGGAGCAGCGTGCTGCTGGTGAGTAAAGGGGCTCTTGGCTCACATGGTGGGGTGGGTATTACAGTTGCCTGAGCTGGGGGAGAGTATTGGGGGGCAGGGGGTGGATTTTGGGGGTGGGTATTGGGGGCTGGGGGTGGATTTTGGAGCAGGGGAATGAATATTGGGGGAAGTAGCTGGGTGGGGGGGGGCTGGTGTTTGGGGGGCAGGAGCTGGGGTGTAGGAAGGGGCCCACCCACATGGGAAAGGGGACCCACCTGTGCAGGAGGGTTCCAGGGCACATCAAATTATACTTTAACGCTTTAATATAGCTACTAATTCACTAAAACAGTTAAGCACATATTTAACTTGCAGCATGTACATAAGTCCTACTGAACTTTCTGAAAAAAAAAGGATAGATTTAAATACATGATAAAGTGCTTGCCTAATTTGGGATCCATGTTAGAAATTCTGAAACTTTTCTTTTGGTAGTCAGAGATGAGGGACATTTCATCGCCATAAATTTACAACTGATATAGTTAAAATGATTAATACACTTTTAAAATACAATTGCATTTGAAAAAGAATGATAAAAATATAGGACTGGAAGGGACCTCAAAAGGTCATCTGCTCCATCCACCTGCACTAAGATATGATTAAGTACACTTAGACCATCCCTGACAGCTGTTTGTCTACCCTGTTCTTAAGAAGATACATGAATATTCTTTGGAAACTATGATCTGAGCATAGAGTTTCTTAGAATAAAATGTCTGCTAGAGCACTGGATCTTCAAAATAATGCGATTTATCATCACTAGAGCTTGTTAGATTGCTTCCAACTGAGAAATATAAGAACTCTGAGAATATCATGGCAACTCATTAGTAATAAAGAGTAAGTGCCAAATCATGGGGGAAGGAATAATGCTTATGAAGAAGGATTTTGCTCAAAACTGAAATACGAAAGAGCCAACAGAGAGGATCATCACTCATAGCTGGCTAAGTTGCTTGTGCAATAGAGTGGCAGGCACCATAGTAAATTGTAAGTGGACTCAATCTGCTGCTCCATATACATTTACAGAGCATTGATTAAGTTGGCCTGTGCAGTGTGTGGACCTGCTGACCATGCTCCCACTATAGCTTTGGTTCACACACATTATTTCACTCTATGGAAACCAGTGACAATCTATTGCTGAGCTCTTTTCCACAAGGTAATACAGAATGTCTCCACAGTGAAACCGATGAATTGGAAACACTATTCCTTTGCATATATTCTACTCGTGCTAGAGAGTGAGTAATATTCTTTTCATATTTATAGTATTAATTTAAGGTATGTTTTTCCTGCAGCAACTCCAACCCTTGTTACGGTGGATAAGTGTGACATTCCCCTCCCAGAATCAGGCCACTGTGCTCACCTCTCACGCAACTGCCCACTCCTGGATTCCAACTTATCCCACTTCACTAGGTGGTCCCCAATCCTTGGTCAATCCATACCAGTCTCCTGCATGTATTTGGTTCCAGGCAGTGGTTGTGCATTCTTTAGCCACTTAGCGGATAGTTCCAAGCAAGCACCCCTAGTTCCCAGATGCCAAACTGGGAACTTGCATCCTGCAGGGATTAGGACCCTTCCCAGATCACTGTAGGCTCATCTACTGAGGTTTGCCAGCTTAAAAAAGAAACAAAGTGGGATTTTTCCCCACAAAAGCTCATACGATAAATTTGTTAGTCTTTAAAAGTGCCACCAGAGTCCTTGTTTGAAATGCAAGCAGCTTTTACTCCTTCATACCCTCTAAAATCCACACAGATTTAGATAAAGCAAACACTATTTTATTGAATAAAACATGATTTTAAGTGAGTATATGGCAAATCAATACATAATCAATTAATCAAATAGTCAGGAGCTCACCATTCCCAAACAAAAGAAAACTCATATTCTAACCTTAAGTTTACTGCTGTGGTCCATTTCAGTCTTACTCACATGGCTGACTGATGATGGGTTTGCAGCCAGTCTGCCTCACTATGGGCAGGACTTCTTGCTTGTGAGTAAAGGTTTCAAGATGGAGTTCTCTGGTAAAAAGCCTCTAACAATTTGAAGTGTGACTATTTCTCCACTTGCTTGTGACCAACTAATTCCCTGTGTTCATAAAGGGTGGGATATCTCTCTCCCTCTCTGGCTATGGTTCTACAGATATTCAGTTACTTCACTGTCATTAGTGTTTTCTCTGGGTGTTATGCTTGCAGCCCTGCTTACATGCTGCTGGGAGACAGCTCTGATTGTCTCCCTCCAACTCAACTGTCTGAAATACATGTGGATGTGTTTCATATAAGTAAATGTGTGATGCTGCGGGAAACATGATACTGTAACAGCAATACAAAGTATATCACAAACATTCAAAAGGAAACATTTTTCATTGCATATTTGGCATAAAAACATACAAGTACATTGCAAAAGTCAACCGAAAAGTTACACAGCTCAAACCCCAGTGGAAGACAGGGTGTATCTGGTGACAATAAGAGACTAAAGTGGGAATCACAAAGACTTGGGTGATGGTTTGTTCATTTAGCTTATGACATTTAATTTATGACAGGTGGGAAATTCTACATATTTTTTAAATACGTTAATTTCACAGATAGGCATTTTTCCTTGAGATGAAAACACCCACCTTATCCTCCTCTTAAGCATTCCTTAAAAACTATTTCTGTATGAAGCTCACAAATAACTGACTGGTGTTGATTAAGTTGCATATGTTGATTTCACTTTTTTCCCTGCTAAATTCTAGTGATTCTGTAAATTTATTTTTCCACTTTACCCAGCCCTTTTTATCTGTGTTTATAGTAGCCAGGTCCTGCTTCTTGATTAAGATTCCTAAGCACTGTCCTAATAATATAGAACTTGTTTAAATGCTATCCGGTGCTTGCAGATCTAATTTTTGTTTATATCATATCGTATCTTTATAGTTTTAAATCATGAAGCACATTCTGAAGCATTTCAGGAATCAGAATTTAAAAGACCAAGTGTCTTGCATGAGAATGAATTACAAGGCTGGTTTTTACTTTTTGTATCTTGTACATAGGTATTAACTCTGTTAATATTATAAGTAATACTAATTGTAATTTTATGGTGAATAAAAAGAAACTGTAGCATTCTGAACAGTGATACAGTATTACAGTGCCTAGAAAATTCAGATGTCTTTGCAGTTTCATTTCTGTCTCTGCCATCTGGGCCTACACTGACAGGTACAGTACATCTCATCTCAGTTTGCTAAATAGACAGCATCCTGGCATCTCAGCTTAATAGACACTTGTGATGTTTTGCATTCATTGGCACAATTACTAATGCCTAATTTATAGTTTTTTGATTAACAGTACATACCAGACTGTTTCCTGACCGCTAGATTGTTATGCTACCAACTCCACTTGAAGGCAATCAGAGTATTGTCTGAGTAAAATCAGCATGATCAGGCCAGCAGTGGATTTATCACATGAGTAGGTAATTACACAATGTTTACTAAATTATGCCAAAAATATTTTTGAATCAAAACGGAGGCAGTGATGTTACCTTCCCATTATCTGGTCTGAAGTGCTGCTATACTGCCCTAATCTCCACTTCTGAACCCCGACTCACCCCACTTTGCTAGGTGGCCACCCATGACTAGGGCAGTTCACACAAGCCTCCTGCATGTGATTGGTCCCAGGCCATGGATATGTACTCTACAGCCGAACTGGGTGGTTTCCCCAGTGAGTGTCCCCAAATACCACACTAGAAACTTCCATCGTACCAGGATGGGGACCCTCTTCCAATCACCACAGGCTCATAGACACTGATTAGCCCATTTACCAAAGAAATGGGAATGTTCCAGCCTGTTCATTCACCCTCTGTAGAGTTCACCCTGCTTTAGATAAAAGAATACTAGTTTATTGATTAGGACATGATTTTAAGTGAGTATATAGCAAATCAATGCACAATTATTTAATAAAGTGGTCAGGAGGTACCATAAGCAAATAAAAGATACAAAACACATCCTAACCTAACATTACTGTCAAGGATTATCACAATGTTCAGCTGATGATGGTTTTACAGCCAGTCTCTGCCTATCCCTATGAAAGATCCAGATCTGCCTTGAAGTTGGAGGTGTTTTCAGTGGGATGTTCTCTGGCAAAAGTCTCTAACAGTTCAAAGTGTTTGTATTTGTTTCCAAACTCCCTCTGCTCCTTCCTTTTCCTGGTGATCATTGTTAAACCAGAGCCAGGGAGCTCAATTTGTATTGTCTCTGTCATGTACCTTTTTAACCTCTATGCTGAGATAGCCTTGATTGTCTCACTCTCCCTGAGCCACGTGAAACACCTGGCAACATGCTTCACATCTGTACACATACATGATACTGTAAAAAACTGATACCGTAACAATAGCGCAGAACATGTTCTGTGAATTTATAAAGGAACCTCTTGCATGGAATACTTGGCATCAAATCATGCAATCACATTGCATAAGCGAACAGAAAAGTTACACAGAGCATACCACAGTGGTGCATGAATATACGTTCCATGACATAGGCCAATAATTGCCCTCTATTGGTGTAAAGAGCTAAACCTTAGCAAAGCTGAGTTAGGGAACGAAGAAGTGGGTAGTGGTCTCCCCAGTTGATTCACCTTGCTCATCACACATCACGTCTGCCCCACTGGCTCTGCCAATACCAAACTCCTCTCTGTCCAGAGAATACTGGAGCTCAGTCTCATGGCACAGCAGTTACTATGTTGTTCCCCAAATCTGCTGTCACCTTTCAAGGGAGTTTTGTCAATTCAGGCTCTGCATTGTCGGAGGGGATGGTTAGTTACCAGGGATACAATTGTTTTTCTCTACCCAGATTATCACAGGCAAATTGGTGATGACCTCACTATGGATAAATATTCTGAAATTTTTAAGAAGCATGTGTTTTTTTTATAATTTAAATCAAAACATTTGTTATTTTCATGTATCTTGATCACCAAATATTCCCTGGTGTCCACATACAATCACATTCCAGTATATGTGATGAATTGTACATTGTCAGCATGATTTCTATTTTATTCCTGTTATCAGACACTTGCAAATTATTAAGATTGAAAGTAAAGTGTCTAAATAAAGAGTAATGAACCTTGAGGCTTAGCAATATATGGGCTTCTTTTAAAAAGGTTATAATTGCCTTGTATTAGTAAAGATTGCCTCTGCATTTGTAGTAGTCCCTGAGTTTGAGGAAGTACAGAAAATTCTACAAATTTTGAGGCAACTTTATTAATTCATCCTCAAAATAGCTACATTTTTAAATGTGCCCTCTGTCTGCATGTGGGTGTACGTGCGTGCACGTGTGTGGGTGCATGTGTACATATATGACATAATACCTGTTTAAAGTAACATGATCATAGATACATCCTATTTCAATACCTATAATATTGTAAATTGTTTTTGAAGCTAGAAGGTTCAATCACAAAACAATGATGAGGTTCCTTGCTATATTTTAAAAACACCCAGAAAATAAGTGTCTTTGATTTTTTTTTAAAGTTGTATTTTAACTGAAAACATTTTGCAAACAGTTTACAAAGCTCTTTTGATCACCATGGAAAATGACTAATCTCAGTCTCAATATGGAGATAACAATCATCAATAAGTAGATGCCTTAGGATAAAGCCTAAAAAAAAAAAAAAAAGGCTGGTTGATGAGGCAAATGTGAACAGAAGACACAGATGAATGACCTGTGAAAGGAGTTGAATTAGTTTGTATAGTATTTAATCTAGAGGTAGGAGAAAGCCCTGATTCCACAGTCTGTATCATGTGGCAGACTGACACCAGCAGCCTTCTGCTGAAGTTAGTGGGGAAAGGAAATGGTGTCATTAAATTGGATTGTAGATTTGGCCCCCTAAAAGCTAATGAATAAAACATGGAATACTGCTTATTGTACAGAAAATATTTTCATGTTGTGTCCTTTGTCAACAAGAAAAAAATAATTAAGAAGTTTTTATGGCACTGAAATTCTCAACTCTCCTGTACCAAACACTTAGCAGAATATTAGAGGTTCTTATGCAATTAGCAAGGGATGATTTTCTGTAAACAGATAGAGCTGGGAGCCACAGAAATGCTCTAAAAACCTCTTCTTCTAAAAAGTGAGTGCAGCCTGTCCTTGGTCTTTTCTAGTTTTCTTTGATTTTTGTTGTTTACTCTGCTAGTTTGCCTGAACCTATTTATACTGTTTGGCTTGTATTTGCTTTAGTGAGTGTAATTTAACACAAACAAGGAGTCCTATGGCACATAAGGACTAAAAAATTTATTGATTGCATGAGCTTTCATGAAAGAAAATCCTGCTTTATCAGATGCTTTTAAGGTGGGGGAACTTACATAATGGGAGGAAATAAATGCAGAGGAGTGTAAGTCATGAGATCATGTAACAGCAAATCAAAATGGGGAACAGCATACAAAGGAAGATGAGGTCAAATCACCTGTTGTAATGAGAAAAAATCCAAAGTACTGATTAAAACCTGAAGCAATGCAGTCAAATTCGCAAATAAATTTGATCTCTGGAGCTTCTCTTTGAATCATTGATCTGGTATTCATCTGTCTCAGCACCACAATTAGTAAATCATCAGTGGAGTGACCAGGAACATTGAGATGCTCACCCACTGGTTTTAGAGTGTTGTGATTTCTGACGTCAGATTTGTGCCCAGTTATTCTTTTGCACAGAGACTGTCCTGTTTGTCCAATATACAAGGTAAGGGGGCATTTCTGGCACATGATGGCATAAATTACATTGATGGATGAGCAGGCGAATGAGCGTTTGATGGAGTACCTGGTTTTATTAGGTCCTGTGATAGTGTCTTTTGTGCAGATATGTGGGCAAAGTCAGCAGCATGGTTTGTTGCAAGAATAGGTGCCTGTTCTTATGGTTCTGTTCTTAGGTCTGCAGTTGTTGCTGAATATCTGCTTAAGGTTAGGGGGTTGTCTGTAAGTGAGGAGAAGTCTATCTCCTAAGACTTGAGAGACTGAGGGGTTGTCGTGTAGAATAGGCTGTCGATTCTTGATGATGTTCTGTTCAGGTCTGATTTAAGGGTTGTAGGTGATGACTAATGACATTCTGTTGTTTTCATTCTTGGGCTTTTCCTGTAGTAGTTAACTTTGGGGTACCCACCGGCATCTGTCAATCTGTTTCTTCACTTCTTCACGTAGGTACTGTAATTTTAAGAATGCTTGATGGAGATCCTGGTAGTGTCAGTCTCTAGCTGAGGGATCGGAGCAAATGTGGTTGTGTCTTAGGGACTGGCTGTAGACAAGGGATCATGTGGTATATTTTGGATGAAAGCTCGAAGCATGTAGGTAACTATATATATATATATATGAATCAGTGCATTTTCAGTATAGGGTGGCACTTCTGTGTGCATATGTAATATGCACTGTAATATCCTGATCTCCTGTGCAGAGTGTTCCAGCCTAAGTTTAATTGTGGAGTGGAAATTGTTGAAATCTCTGTGGAAATCTTCAAAGGCATTCCTACTGTGGGTCCAGATGATAAAGATGTGATCAGTGTAGCATAAGTAGAGAAGAGGTACTTTCGGATGAGACTTGAGGAAACATTGTTCTAAGGTAGCTTTAAAAATATTGGCATATTGTGGGGCCATTTAACACAGATTCTAAAGGGGTAGCCATGTTAGTCTAGCTCAGCTGAACAAACAAGGAGTCCTGTGGCACCTTTAAAGACTGACAAATGTATTTATCGCATGAGCTTTCATGGGAGAAAATCTCCAAAGTGTCTGAAGAAGTGGGATTTTCTCCCATGAAAGCTCATATGATAAATAAATTTGTTAGTCTTTAAGAGGGCCACAGGATTTCTTGTTTGTTTTAGTTTAACACAGAGTATATCTTGCTTGCTTTTCATTCTCAAACATCATACTAGGTTCAGTTAAAAGTTACCATCATAAAAAACTCTGGCTGCAAGCATTTTCTTGAGTTCTTATTAAAATGTAATGAGGTAACTGTGGAGTTGAAATCTAATTATAATTAATTGTACATATTTCACATCTATATACAAGGATTTACACTAAAGGTTTTTTTTTTTAATCATGGGAAAGCTACGACAATATTTGTGTGAAATGTAGCATAATACTTTCCTATTTACATAATTTTAATTATGAGTGTTTTGTTTATTCTAGGGTATCGATTTTTTTTTAACTTCTACACACTTCATTGAAATGGAATGTCTAACCCTTCAATTAGCTGCTCTTTGACAGTTGTTTAATACATAATCATAAAATAAACCATTCCTGGATTTCCCCTTCAATCTGTAATCATAGTAATGTAACATCTAGGACAGTGAACTAGAACTGTTGCAAGCACATGACGAGCAAGAATTCCAAAGGCTATGTCTACACTTAAGAAGTTAGTTCAAATTAACTTAGTTCAAATTAATTAATTTTAACTAACAATGGTTAATTAAAAAATGGTTAATTTGAACTAACATGTTGCCACTAGAAACCCAAATCAACCTAGAATGTCCATAGACAGGACTTACTAGTTTGATTTAGGAGGGGGGTACCATGGGAAGTGTGGCAACATGGCCTCCAGGAAGGGCCATGCCCCCATGCAATACATAGAATGTGGATGGCACCCTGGGATGAAGAATGTCAAACCATGTTAATTTGAACGAATGGTTAGTTCAAATTAATATGACTCCATTGGGTTAATTCAAACTAAGAAGTTTGAATTAACAGTTACTTCAAAGTTAAGCAAGATTTTATAACTTAAAAGTAAGCATTCATTACTTCAAACTAAGGAATTCTTTAGTTCGAAGTAATGAAAGCCAGTGAAGCCATGCATTAATTTAGCTCAAATTAATCCTCATTAATTCAAACCAAATTTGTAAGTGTAGACATATCCAAAGCTATTGGGCTATCATAGGAAGGCCTTGCAATTGTCACCTCTGTTTTATATGAGTCAGATTCAAGATCTTACAGATTACAAGGACCCAACACATTATGGGTAATTGGGGTGAATGCGAGACTGATGATTTCACATTCAGACTCTTACTTTCTTCCTTTATGCCCTCTACTGGGAGCTGCAGACATTCACAACTCACATAACATCCCTCCTTCTGAAAGAGAGGGTGATAATGGTTTTATCCAAATTTTGCAATAATAATAATAAAGAAAACATAAAACTGTAATAGACTATCAAACAAAACAACAATAAACAGCCATATGAAGGAAAGGGTAGACCACAGGTGTTGGAATTAGGGATGCTCTAGGGAGCTGCCATTATATGCAGTATTTCAATTTGGTTCAGTGGCTCTCAGCATTCCCACTATAAAAATTTTTCTTACACTCTTAAGATAGACTGCTTGAACTTTCAGTTTTGTGTCAGGAATTTATTCTGCTCTTTTAAGACATCCACCTACTAACTCTCTGATTTTCTTGAATTCTCAGGATCTTACATAATTCTCTAGCCAGATATCTTCTTTCAGGGAGAGGATCTGGCAGCATACTGGTGAATCTGTGTGAGCAGGCAGGGTGCTGTTCATATGTACAGTCTCAGGATACTCATCAAGATATATTGAAGGTCTCCCTGATTATGGAAGAAGATGCTATAAGTCCTGAAGTATGATTCTTGCCTGGATGATGACAAAGTAGAATCAAAGTATTCTGTTACATTCCTGTACTATCCCCTTTTCTTAAGATTCTTTCACATGAACATCATCTCCTGGATGCACCACTCTGAAGGATTTGACTTTCTGATGCCTGTCAAATCCTCTTCCAATGGATTTTCTTTTTCTGTAGACTTGAGGATTCATATGTAGAATAGTCTGTTGGGAAATTATGATCAGGATAATGGACATCAGATTCCTTCACATCAAGAGTTGGGTCTCTGGCTAAGTCTTGCCCACCTGCTCAGGGTTTAACTAATTTGCCATATTGGAATAGGGAAGGAATTTTCCCAAGGACAGATTGGCAAAGGCTCTGGGGAGTTTTTGCTTTCCTCTGAAGCATGGGGCACAGCTTAATTGCTGGTGAATTCTCTGTATCTTTAAGTCTTTAAATCATGATCTGAGACTTCAGTTACTTAGTCATAGGTTAAAGGTTTATTAGAGGAGTGGGTAGTGGCCTGCATTGTGCAGGAGGATAGACAGGAAGACCATATTGATCTCTTCTGACTTTAGAGTCTATGGCTGTGTTCACACGGCACTTT
Organism: Podocnemis expansa; assembly: GCA_007922195.1. NCBI lineage: Eukaryota > Metazoa > Chordata > Testudines > Podocnemididae > Podocnemis > Podocnemis expansa. The sequence goes on along the minus strand of ML682018.1, from coordinate 5,060,485 downwards.
TGTTTCGAAACAAC
>ML682018.1:5006806-5060071 GCA_007922195.1 Podocnemis expansa | reverse complement strand
CCCCCTGCTGGTGCCTGCAGCCCCCTTTCTGGGGCTGCAGGGTGAGCCAGCAGCGGCTCACCCCCAGGGGTAACGAAATAGCATGTTCACACAGTGAACTTGCTATTTCGTTTCCCGCTTTTTTTCTTATTTCGAATTAACATTTTGTTAATTCGAAATAAGATATTTCGAAATAAGGTGTTGTTTCAAAACAAGTTGTTTCGACACAACTTGTTTCGAAATAACCCTGTGCGTGTGAACACAGCCTATGAATCTACCAGTTCTACAGGGTTGAATCTGTTTGCTAGAAGTGTTGACCTGTATGCGAACAGAGGGGTCAGAAATAAAAAGTTGATTTACTGTTTTTACTGCACATTTTTCTTCTCCATTACTCTTACGGGTTGTTGGGATGGATGTGACATGAGTGAAATCATAGTTCTTGGGAAAATTGAGAATGGCTGTTAGAGAAGACTTGCTTTGAAATCTTGAAATGGGAAAAGATGGTTTTTATCCTCTTCTGAACTACAGTTGATGTAGTGTTGAGAAAATCTTGAAAATCATCAGACAGCTTGCATTATCTCGATAAAAAAGACAGGCCAAACTTTCTGCCATGGCCTATACAGCAGACCAGATGTTTTGTTCAGAAGTGTGGGGCCAGATTAAAGCAGAGACTGCTGGCCCAGGCCCTGGCCTAAAAGGGGGCCCTATGGCTCCCCCAAAGTCTGGCCCCTACCTGAGTGGAGGTCTGCTACTGCTCACTTTCTGCAGCCTGCTTTGCCAGCAGCTGGTATGAATGGTCTGCCCCACCACCAGCAGCTGAGTAGGACAGGCCACAGGGCCTCCCTGCAGCCCCCTGGGACCACAACCCCTCCCTGCTGCCCCCACTTCAGTATTGCCAGCTGCGGCCCCTCCCAACCTCCCTACAGTGCCAAAGCCCCTGCCCCTGCCCATGCCTCTCAGTATGTGGGGGCTTGTGCCCTGTCCCCAAGGCAGGACTTCACAGCAATGGGGGGCCCCCACAAGGGTTGATAATCGTGGTTCCCCTGGGCCTTGATTGAGCCCTCTTCATATCAGTATAAAATATCACATTTCTCAACTGAGTGCTGGCCTCAAGAAGACTATTTGACTGTCATCCTGAATTTTCTTATAATTGTTTGGTGTTCTTCTGTGATGTTCCCCTCCCAAAATCTTGTCTGGTCTGCCAGGCTGTGAATGTGCGCTTTGCAGTCACTCAGCAGATAGTTCTCCCTGTGAACACCCCAGCTCCCAGACACCACACTGGGAACTTCCATCCTACAGGGACTGGAACACTTCTCTTAGCCCTATGAGGTCACTCCAGTTCACCTGTTTAGCAAAGAAACGAGAATGCCCCAGCTCCGTTCATTCACCCACACTAAAATTCACACACCTTTAGATGAAGCAACTACTAGTTTGTTGATTAGGATTTGATTTTAGTTAGCATATAGCAAATCAATGCACAATCATTTAATAAAGCAGTCAGGAGTTACCACAAGCAAATAAAAGATATCAAAGTCATTCTAACCTAACCACTTTACAGGATTATTCACTATGTTTCACTGATGATGGTTTAGCAGTTTCTGTATTTCCACAGGGAGGGCCCAATCCTTCTTGGAGATCTTTCAAGATGGTGTCTCTCTGGCAAAATTTTTTTCCTAGTTCAAAGTGTCTATATTTATTTCCAACTCCCACCTTCATCTTTCCTTCCTCCTCCAGGTGATCTTCTTTGTTCAGAATGGGTGGGAGGCCTCCCCCTCTCCCTTGCTGATTTATGATTGTCTGTCCCATCTAAGCCAGGGAGCTCAGTTTGCCTTGTCTTTGCCACGTACCTCTTCAGCCTCCATGCTAAGAGGCAGCCCTGATTGTCTGCCTTCTGCCTGAACCATGTGAAATACCTGGAAACATTTTTCCCATCTGCACACATATGTGATGCTACAGGAAACATGATACCATAACAATAATGCAGAACATATTATGAACATCCATAAAGGAACACCTTGCATGACATATTTGCCATCAAACCATACAATCACATTGCAAAAGTGAACTGGGAGGTTACACAGATCATGTCCTGGGGCTGCATGGATGAGCATGCCTCATGCAGTCTGTCAAGTATGTCCCATTGCATAAATGAGGGATAACTACACTGCACTATTACAACAGACTGTGGTTTATGGAAACTCCCTGGAAATTGACCAACATTATTTCTGACTTTTTCTCTTTTGTACAGCCTCCTTTGCAGTGAATCATCTGCCTTTTGCTACTTTTTCAATTCTTGCAATCACTTTTCTATGCTAGATTTTGCACATGCACAACTTAGTATTTTACCAATGAACAGCTTTTCCTGTATACATTCTTGCTATGGTGTATCTGAAAGTGGGTTTCTGGGGAGTGCATCAGCTGGGGCAAATTTTTTCTAAGGTGCATAAGTGATCAAGAACGTAAACCTTATGAGTCTGATTTTGAGTTGTATCCCAGTTGAAAACTAATTTAGACATTTTGAACCTAAAAGAGCCGTTGACAACTTAGCTTCCACATTACATTTTATACCTAATAGAGAGTCTCTGAAATATTCACAAGTCCCAGTAGTGGCTAAGGCCTTTTTTTTTTTCTAGTTGTGAATAGCACAACTCTTTCCTAGCGAGTGATCATGAGATATAAGCTTCCAGGGTCACAGTGACAGTGATTAATCCTGAAGAAGGACTGCCCTTATCCTATAGGATAAGCCATCAGCTGAAGCTGTGATAATTTTATTTGACATTTACAGGACTGAAATCAGTGGAATGCTCAGGTCTAACTTTAGTTCTCTGATTGCATGGCTGTTTGTATTAGAGATTTTATGAACTCAGGAAATCATGTAATGTCTTTGAGTTCTCTGCCAAGTGATCTAGGACTTTTTGCAGTTTTGTCACCATTCTTCTGAATCAACCTACTTCACTGACCCTCTGAAGCTCATTCAACTAAGTAATCACCCTTTCTCTTGATCTGGTTTGACCTCTGCACCATTAATGATCTGGCCTAAAAACTTGACTCTCTCTTCTCTTGAAAATTCATACAGTCATTCATTATTAGCCTGCTTTTAAAGCCTTTCCAGAACTGCTAGATATGTTGGTTATGTTGGGTTTGAGTTGCTCTTTAGACAAGGAAAATCCCTTGTAGGCACACTGTGACATCTTCCCCTGTAACTGTTCAGAAGCAGATTATAGCTCAAATGCTAGGATATTGAAACTAAACCTTTCAAACTGTATAGTGAAAAGCATTTGCAGAGCAGATTCTGTAGCAAGTGGTACCTGCCAAAGCCCAGAGGCTATCTAATTTTGAGAAGACTTTTGGAATACCAGAAAGAAATAAAAGGGAGTAGGGTGCAGCAGGGGCTGGCTTCTTGATTTGTACTGAGAAAGTAGGGAAATCAGCTAGTTATTTTATATACCTGTATGTGAACACAAGAAGCCTGAGAAACAAGCAGGAAGAATTGCAAGTCCTTCTACAGTCAAGGAATCATGATTTGACTGGAATAAGAGAACTGGAAAGGTAACTTACATGACTGGAGCACTGTCATGGATGGGTATAAACTGTTCAGGAAGGACAAGCAGGGGCAAAATGATGGAGTTCCAGAGTGAAACTCACTTAGAATTGCTCAATTAAAGGAACAGGCTAGGGCACAAAAGCTGGTATCACTGTACCACTGTGACAGGCTGCTTCCTGGATCCAGTCCATTATGCCACTGACTCCCCGATTCCCATTCCTGAACCCCAATTCAACCAGCTTTGCCAAGTGACCACTCACTCCTGAGTCAGTCAGTTCCAGCATCTTGCATGCAACTGGTCCCAAGTATTGACTGTAGGCCCTCTGGCTACTTGAGGGATGGTCCCCAAGCGAGCACCCCCAGCCCCAGTATCACACTAGGATCCTCTGTCTACGGAGATTGGGACCCACTCCTAAATCATCATACACTCTAGTCCATCCATTTAACAAAGAAATGTATTGTGCCCAGCCTCCCTTACTCACATCCTCTAAAGATCACACCACTTTAGAGAAAGCAACTATAAGTTTATTGATCAGATTATAATTCTAAATGAGAATATGGCCAGTCATGGCAGCATCACAATATAAATAAATTAGGAGTGACCACAAGGAAATAAAAAGTAAAACACACATACTAATCTAATGTCTCTACCTAAACTGACCTCATCATCCAAGTTTATACTCAAGATGTTCGGCTGACAGATGTTTGTACAGCCAATCTCTGCCTGAGACCAGGCAGGGCCCAGATCTTGCTTGAAGGTGTTTCAAGATGGAGAGTCCAAGGCAAAACGCCTCCAAATCCTTCCAGGTGTCTCTCTTTGTTTTCACTCCCATCACCTCTCCCATTTTGGGCAGAGGTGATCCCTTTGTCATGTCTAAGCCACCTCAATTAGCATACCTTTGTTGCCTTCTCCAGGTATGTGTTTGCTCACAGCGATGGCTGCTTACATATTTCTGGGAGAGGGTTCTGTCTATCTCCCATCCCTCCTGAGCCATGCTATGTATCTGAACACCTTCATGAGGCTGCAGGAAACATATCATAGAAATCATGTAGAATGTTTGAGTATCCATAAATAAACTGTGTATGCCATAATCTGCATAGAAACATAGAAACCCAGTGCACGAATGAACAAGAAACTCCTATAGATTATAACTCAGGGGGCAGAGATGTGCATCCCATGACAGTTGGCTGTCCCTAAAACAGGCCCGTCTCTACACCACAGGGTTGAGTTGCACAGGATTGTTATGAGATCCTTTGCTGACTCATCCTTCTCTTGATTGTTTAAGTGAAATCACATGCACTCAAAAGCTCATTCTGGTGTGGCATGAAATGCTTATCCTGTTCTTTTTCAGATGTATTAAACCATTTCATCTGACCAGTTGTGGGGTTTGAGGAAAGGATAATGGCCTCTGTTGTAGTTCCCATTGTAAAGAGGAAGACAGTAACTTGTTTCTCCCCTGATGGCTGATCTAAAACAGAAGTCTGATGGAAGCTGTATACCCAGAGTGGTCAACTGTCAGAAGAGTGCTGGAAATCATATTCTAATTGGGGTAATATTAGGGAAAAAGTCTCAGACAGATCTAGTCATCTTGGCTTCCAGATTCCACACCACCTTCCCACTTCTGCCATGTAGAATAGGCTGGCATGGTCCTTGCCTTTACAGACATAGATTGCTTTTTCAGTGAGCTTAACCTTTGCTTCCATGACCCTTACTTACATATTTTGTGATTCAGGGGCTTAACCTTAGCGTCCATAACCCTTACTTCTATATCGTCACTCTCCATTGCACCCTAGATTCACCATGGCAGTTCTCCTGGGACTTTCTGTGTTTTCACAAAGGCTGCCTCTTGCCTTTTTTTGCTGCTCATTCTGTGCAGCTTTTTGCCAGTTCTGGCTGGACTGGAGGCTTGTTTGTCTGTTTTCCTTTCCTCCTGTTCTTTTCTGAGAACCCTGAAGTGTGGAAGAGGAATCCATAAGACACTCTGTTCGCCATGCCTTGCCAGATCTGCTGTGCCATTCATTAGCATAGTTTTAGCTTCACTGACTTAAGCATCAATAGCCATTCAGGTGTTTGCTGTGAATTCAGGGAAAAATGCCACAGGCAGCAGCAGCTCCTGTCCCTTCCTCCATCACCTCTAAAGCCCTGAGAAGATCCAATCATGCATACTTCTACTACAGGGACTATAGCTGGGGGATGGTACAGTGGAGCTGGCACTCCATATCATATGTGCCCCTCAGCTAAGATCGAGACAATCAGTGTTCCTTCCACTCACTCAAACAGAAATCATAAATAAACAATAAGCAACAAACACCAATAACCTAAAAATAGAAAAAACATACAGAATTTTGGGTAATGGGATATCTGGGCTGAACATTTGCGAATGTTTAGAGCACCCCCAAAGGGCCACAGGGCAAGGAGGTAAGCATCTGTGGGTTTTCTACATTTAAAATGCTACAGCAGTGCAGCTGTTCCACTGGAGTGATTCATTGTGGACACTCCATATGAAGATGGGAGGAGTTCTCTCATGAGCACAGGTAATCCAACTCTTTGAGAAATGGTAGCTAGGCCGACAGAAGAATTCTTCCATTAACCTAGTGTTTACTGTGTAGGGACTTAGGTCAGCTTAACAAGACTGCTTGAATTTTTCACATAGCAGGAAAATGCCCTGATAGTGAGGCATACTAGGCTGTGGAGCAGTCACCCAAAGGCAGGAGTAGAATTCTCATATGCTGAATCATTTAAAACGTTAACCAGGGGAAACTCTCCCAAGTGTTATAGGGGGGAAAATCCTGCATAGCTAGGCAGTTGAACAATGTCACTTAAAAAAGGGGCTTCCGCTGTTTTTCTCTTTCATTTGTCTTTCATTTTGAGTTGTTTTTTTTTAGAACTCTCCATTGCATAGCTTAGAAGCAACCTGCCTCCATGAGAAAGACAAGCAGAGCTTCTGGAATTGTCACAAGCCTCCCTTTTCTTCTAAGTTGCCCTATGAAAGGATGGAGGTTATCTTCAGAAGAAAATGAGGTATTCTGCTTTCAAACCCCACCTATCTTCTGGGAACAAAGTGATGATGCTTTGACTCTCCCTTCCCTTCCAGCTTTTCCTGTCCTCTCCAGTTCCCTGGAAACGGGGCTGTACAGAACTAGCTTCCCCCTCACTATTCTTGGAGCCCAACAGCAACCACTGAATGAATCTTCCTGGAATTCTTGGCGGATAGTGCAGAGCACTCAACTTCCTATTCTTCCTGTTAACCCGAGAAGACTTCAGCACAGGCTAGGGCAAGGGTCTCAAACTCGAATCATCATGACGGCGGCATGAGGACTAGTAGAGGGCCGCATGAGGATTTAGTGTGTTAGCCCAAGGGCTGCACCACTGAAACTTTTTCATATGACAATATTGCAAATATCAGTAATGATAGTGTCATTGGAGGCTACAGGAAATAGCTTTAGGGGCTGCATGATAAGTTTATAGGGGGAATGATATGATGGACAGTGTAGCTTGGCCATTATCTGTCTTTTACTACTGGTGATGGGTATGATAGTGACCTGGGAAGGGGCATTGGTTCGAGTGGGTTTTGAGTTACTACAGAGAAGTTGCTCTTGACTGGCTGTTGTGGACTTGCCCTCATGCTCAGGGTTTAACTGATTGCCATATTTGGGGTCGGGAAGGAATTTCCCCCCAGGGTAGATTGGCTTGGGCGCTGGGGTTTTTTGCCTTCCGCTGTAGCATTGGGCATGGCTCACTTGCTGGTTGATTCTCTGTATTAATGTCTTTAAATCATGATTCAAGGACTTTAATATCTCAGTTATGGGTTTGAGGTTCATTGTAGGAGTGGGTGGGTGAAGTTTTGTGGCCTGCAGTGTGCAGGAGGTCAGACTAGATGATCATATTGGTCCCTTCTGACCTTTGAGTCTATGAGTTTGAGACCCCTGGTCTGGGAGAGTGTGTTGAACTACATAGCAGAAATGAAGTGCTTCCCTCCAACTCCTTTCTGCAGCCCCAGGCATGACTCATGTGGCCTTAAATTGCAATGTCTTTAAGAAATTGTTCCTTGCTATGAAATAAGTTTGTGATGCACAAAGTCAATATATAGGGCTGGATGTATTTTTTTATGAATAATAAACTCGGTCCTTTAACTGTGAAATTAAAGATACTTCATTCAATTCATCTAAAGGACAGAGTGGAATGAGATAGATAATGAGCTGTCTGTGTGTACAGATAACACTTTTTTAAATTAAAAAGTACATTTACTCCCTTAGGTTGATTCATCAGTAGAGACGTGTATGGTTAGAAAAGAGATAGATGGGGTCTCTAAATATAAGGAATTTGGGGATTAATAGAGTAATATTTTTAAAGGACTGGAAATTATCTAATGAGTTATGCATTATAAAACAATGGCCTGAAGCTATACCAGCTATGACTGCAGTCCTGTCAGATCTTACAAACCCAAGCAGAATCAAGTTGTGATACTGCTTGGATAGAAGACCTCTGAGAAAAGCCTCATTACTGTCGCATTTGAGTCAATGCCTGGGTATGGCATGATATTTTAGTCTGGGAAACAATGCTTTTTGCAAAGTGAGTTATAAAACCAAGGACCTGACAATTTTTGATTACTGAAGAGCTCAAGGCAGTTTTTGTAACGGTAATATCAACTTTGTTAATTATATTTTGCTAACCTAAAATTGCCTCTTTAGTATACTTTGCATAAGCCATTCTTCAAGTTCTTCCCTAAACTTTTGTGTAATGCTTCTGTGTGCTTTTGAGAGACTTCCATGTTTCATCTGAGACGTGGCTATATTCAGTGACTCAAGGGATCCTTTTATATATCTGTTAGTTCAGTTTAAGTAGAGCTCTAATCTTTTTAATGGTGCTGCTATATAAATGTAAGTTATTAATATTGAATTTTAGTTAGTCTAAAAAGGGAAACAATTTTTTTTTGTGATCTAGAGATACTGTTGAGAAATACTGAAGCAGCTGATGGGTGAGAAATGCAAAAATTACAAAAAATATGGGATACATTAATCCTGGATGGATTATACTCATGCAAAAGTGCAGACCCAGGCCTCTGCATCACTTTTATTTCACTTCTACTGCATTTTGAGGATTTAAACAGAATTTAAATGGCATGCACACCTGTTGCTGGCTGTGCTCACCAGCAGAATTTCACCCCTTTTAGCACATGTAAGTGAAACTGTATTGAAGAAAATGTACTAACTGCACTCATTTATATCAATACTGAATTTGGCTAGTTCTAGATTAGTCTAGTATAATAGAACTAGATTTTCTGTGTTATGCAGAAATTTTAACTTACAGAAAATTGGCACCAATGATGGATTATGATTTAGCCCAGATTTATGTGAATTCATTCATGGAACAAGAAGAAAGCACTTATCTTTGTGAACATGGAGTAGTTTCTATTCTAATTTGGTTTGGATTAAAGATATAAAAATACTTTTTTGTCAGAGAGAGAGGCGAAGGTAGTCCAAACCAAATAGCTCATAGGTTATTTAAATAATATATATCAATCACAGTTGCTATCTCATTTAACCTCATTCAAGTACATTGTCTGGATTTAATATCAAGAAATATAAATGGACAACAAAGCATAAGAGTATATTCCTTATGCTATCAGACAGGACCAATGCTCTGTCAATTCTTTTCACTCCAACCTGGTAATTAATGATCTGCCATATAGTGGGTTTCTCAGGGTCAAGAAGATTATTAAGATTCCTGAAGAATGTCCATTAAAATTAAAGACAATGACAGATACATTTATCCTGAAGGACTTTACATTTCTACATCAAGGAGAATGGTAGAGCAGTAGGCAAGCTAGAAAATATGGCTGATACATGGTAGTCAAAAAAGCTTATGGGGGGAGGGGAGTAGAAATTCACATTTTTTCACTGTAGCAACATTTAACCCTTTTAATAAGACAAATGGAGGTACTTCCCAATAACTGGCAATCTGACATAAGAATTGAGAGTATGCAGGGCTGGCCCAACCATATCGGGAAGCTAAGCAGTTGCTTAGGGCACCAGGCTTTAAAGGGCACCAAATTAGATAGAAATGAGTTCTTTTTCTGTACTTAAAACATATACATTACATGTTACCTATCTCTTATAAACAAAAACATTTAGCTCTGATGGTGTGCCAAAGTCATTATTTGCCTAGGGCATCAAAAACCCTTGGGCCAGCCCTGAGAGGATGTCATATTTTCTATGATGCCCCAGTACTAGTATCATGCCTTGTTTAGACTGCTATAGTTTTAACAATATACTGAAAAAGGACATTTTCCCTTATCCATGCTGGGACATAAACAGAAGATGACATCTGACAGATATTTGTCATGTATCTTATGAAATGTCAGTTCTGATTTGATTATGTGTGTGAGACCTTGAAGCTTCTGAAGATGAAGACTATATGATCAAGCAAAAGAGTGTGGTATGCAGAGGGAATTCCAAGTGGAAGAATAAAAGGCAGAAAAGGCACTACATTTACCACTTTTATGTTGTCTCCTTTCTTGTACCTTTATGCCTACATAATAGAATATGCCTATAGTAAACACTAATAGAATAAAACTATGCAGGTGAGACATGTTTTTTATATATTCTGCATTGCAGTGAATAAAACACAATTCTGAAGCCAGAGACCCATCAAAGTACATTTACTGTGCAAATATCTTCACTATGGCTCCTTTGTCCCTGGGTCTGTTTCAAATAAATGAACCCAAACATGGGGTAGATTCTCAGAAACAGTGGTTTGGAGGCACTGGCATCACAGTTATTCCCAGAGCCTGTTCATACCTAATGTGTCAAGTAGCTTCCATAAGCCATGTAGATGCTCTGCAGCTCTCCCTTGATTGCCTCACACTAAGCATACTCTGCCTCCTTGAAGCCACTGCCTGGGAAGCGTAAGTGGAGCAGGCCAGATTAACTCACTGGAGCTCATATACATGAGAAAAAATATGACAATACATTCCTTAAACTAGATTCAAATGTGATATAAAGTTGAACATGTAGGTAGAAATGCTTTGTAACATCGCTCACTAATTTGCATATTTGCTTTATAATCTTCAATGACAGATTATAACACAGAGGAAATGTATAATCAACAGCTTTGTCTCTGGCAGAAATGACATTGCATGAAGGAATTATTAATTTTGGATTTCTGTTCATTATGCTATGAGGACTACAGGTTGAGAAACAACAAGGAAGAATTCAAGCAACAAAAGGTGAAGGAATGGAGGTTCTATCTAGGAGAGTCATCTTGGATGTTAGGGAAAGACCCAGGTGATACAAGGTAAATTTAGGATTTCTGAATATTTTAAGGGGAGAAACTTTGGGGCCTTTAACTTTAAAGTAATTCTCTATATATAGTTTGTGAAACAGTGTGATCTTCTCCCACGAAAGCTCATGCAAAAAATAAATCTGTTAGTCTTAAAGTGCCACACAACTGCTTGTTGTTTTTTTACTGGAAATGTCTAGCCTTTCCAAAGCCTGTCCATGTGTCTTTACTAGGCAGTTGTCTTGGGAACTAGCAAGAAATAATTTTCAAAGCCTGCAGTCTAGGTTTCTATGGTAAGGTAATTATTATAAGTCATGAAAGGGTTTGTATGGGCTGGAGGCCAATTAAGATGCCTAGTTGCACCTAAATGGTAGGCCAGTCCTAATTAGAAATTTAAGTCCAGCTGGGGAAGGCCTCTCTCTACACACCTTCACCTTAAGGAGCTGGATCAGCTAGATGAGAGCTGGAACCTGATGGGATAAATGTGCCCTGAGGAGCTATAATCTGCCTGAACCCCTTAGAGAAGAGAGGAGAGGAGAAGTGAGGCAAGGCAAGGTGAGGCCTTGGGACATGGAGTTGTTCAAGGCACAGAAGTCAATGGTTAAACAGGGGGCAGGTTAGAGCAGCAGAGGCTTGTGTGCATGGGTGGTCTTAGGTATGGGGCAGCCTGGGTATTTGGCCAGCAACTCACAGTGGAAGGGGCCCCGCCCATGGGAGCTGGTGGGCAGGTGGGTGGGGGGCAGCGGAAGGGCTGGAGGTTTGGCCCAGGCTTCGGTGAGACTGGGGAGCATGAGTTAAAGATGAACAACTGAATCAGCCTGGCTTCACTAATACTACCTCTGCTTGTGAGTGACAGGGTGGCTGCTAGCTGAGCCCAGATGGGCTGAAGGTTTTGTGTATATTTCTGAGGGTCTTTGGGAAAGAACTCTGTGACCACCAGTAGGGGAAGGTCTTCATAAAGTGGTCTAGCTGGGGGGTCGACTTTCCTACAGCTGGAGTAGGCCAAATGATAGTGGGGGACACAGAGGTAAATGCTGCTACACCACATCCATCCAGAAAGGGAGTGACTTGGGTGGGCAACTTTCTTACATTTTTCTACTGAGCTTTTGCTGCTGATTTGCTGAAAGCTTTTGCAGGCTCCTGGAGTTTTCAGAAAATTGACATGAACAGCTGAATTTCCTTTACACCAGAACAGAGTTGGTTATCATATAGCATTTTTCATTGTCAAAGCACTAGGATAGTCAGTCACTTCAACGTCATAATAAGATTATAGGTTATAATAGTATATTACTCATATGTTAAATAAGAATTTATGTATATGATTAAAACAAGTAATTACTTTTATTTATTTATTTATTTATTTATTTATTTATTTATTTAACTCTTCCACAGACCTAAACTGTGGTTTGGTCACTCTCTCAATCACAATCTGCCTCCCAGTTTTCCATGTGTTCTGAGTGTCATGTACCATGTGGTAGCCTGGTACGCAGCACAGCATATTTTCTCCAGCATGCCAGTGCAACTGCACCAAAGGATACAGTGAGGAGGTAGAGCCACTGCTCTGCCCACCAACCTGCATGGGAGACAGAGAAGCAGCTAATTTGTTTATTGTACCTGTGACATGGATAACTTGTGTAGGTATGTATAAGGATGTTTTTAATGCCCATGCACGCATGTGCCATGATCTGGCCCTAGGTAACAGATGGTATTTTTGGAAATTTTTCTAAGAGGTTTACATAAGCTCTCTCCCCCACCCACCCCCCCGAAAAAGGTATATAATTGCAAGCTTTTTATGAAACTGGAGGAAGAGAAGTCACCAGGCTTTCTGCATTTATCATTTGATTGAGTGCAGGCTTGTTCAATGTACAGATAAACAGAGTCACGTTAAATTTGCTTTGAGTTCAACATTCCCAGCCTGTGACAGTGCTCATTTTATCAACAAAGACAAATGAAGGGGCAGAAATTGTAGCCTGGCCCTTACCATTTCATCACTGTCAGCCTTAAATAAAATCATTCACTGCAGATAGGTGTTTTGGTTTGGGATTTTTTTCCCCAATTCACCCGCTAACCCTAAACTGTCAGGCTCTCTCCTGATATGGTCCAGAGCTTCAATAGCAATTATTTAAAAATAAATAAAAATACTTAAATTAGCTTTTATAATCTCTTTTTTTTTAAATAGATATTATATTCTAACAGAAGCAGCTCTGAAAATTCCAAGGTATTTTCTGTTGTAGATGTAGATGAATTTCCTATAAAGGAAATAAGAGGAGGTTTCCCATTTTTTAATGAAAGAGACTGAATTTTCTATTTAAAATAGCTCAATATTTTTAAGGTAGTGAATAGTAGACAGATGATCTTCAAATGTAAGTAGAAATAATTTTATCTATGGCTTTGCACATGCAATTCTATAGTTCAATTCATATGCAGTTAGGAAGGGCTAGATTTTGACCAACTTCACTGATTTATTGTGTAAAATCTCCCCAGTGTGAGTAAAGAAGTCACAGTCTGGCACTAAATAAAAAATGTTTAAATAAACCTTTAAAATACTCTGTTAAAATGTCAGGAATTGCACAGGAAATAACCACATTCTTATTCAGCTTTTGTGAATAAGATTTGTTCACTGTGTTTGCCAGATCAGCCCATAAAACAGCTTCAAGTATTTGCATGATCTCAGCAACTATTAAGCATTGCAATTTAATACTTAGTTGCATAAAGGAGGTTTGATTAGGTCAAATTTGAGATGAGGTGGTTTAAATTAGGTCAGGCAGATTTCAGAGATACCTGCCTTTCTTACCCTCGCAAAATAGGATTAGATTGCCTTTCCAATTGCTCTTGTCTTGTATGAGATGACTAATATACAACCCAAGGAGATTAATTTATGTAAGCAAAGCAATTTATATCAAAATAAAATATGCACAGTGAGATCAATGAAACTTGGAAATCTGTACGCATTTTGCAAATCTGAAGAAAGGTCAAAGAACCTCCACTGAATGCACACTAAAATTGCTGGGGCACGCTACTATATCTTGTAAATTATGATTTAGTAACATAATATCATAATACAATATAATTTAACTCATCACTCATGACTGAGAATATTTGAAGGATTTTTCCTTCACAAATTACATGATATTGGTATGAAATAGATTTCTGCAAATGGCGTATTATTCATGTTTGCAATCTAGTGATTAAGATAAAATACAGCAGCATTTCAGTTGTTAATTTTTAATTTATAGTAGTTTCAAAAATACAAAACAAAGGGCTTTAGTAGTGATGTGCTGCAGATACACTAGAGTTGCCTACTGACTTTTAGTAATGTAATTTGCCACAGTTTTACAGAGTAGAGAGGTTCTGGCAAACCTTGCTGTAATTAGTTCACTAGAGAGTAGAACTAATGAAGTTAAAATAACTCTTTCCTTTAAAGATTTACAGAAATGAAACAAATTAAGGATAGCATTTACCACTTATACAGAAGGCCTAGAAGACTGCACACTATGTACAGCCCCCTTAAACTTTCTCAGTTGGGCTTCAATGACATATACATGTTACACAGGCTCCATGCACTGGTGAGGATTTCACTTTAAGGACCTGACTCTCAGTGGAATTACCCTATACAAATATTGATGTAAACAGAGTAGAAAACCAGTCCTAAGGTCTTGATTACAGTGAATCAGTGCATATTATTTAAAAGTTTTAATATGATTACATAGTAATAAACTGTAATTATGTGAAAAGGCTTTAAGGGAACTTACAAGCATATTAAGCTCATCCAGTATCAGATTCATTATTTATTCAGTGCTCATATCAACTCAGAAAGAGAATCTGTTTTCCCATTTTAAACAAACCTGGGCCAACTCATGCTTGTATATCAAAATAATGTAAAAATGATATTCTAACATGGCTTGGACATGTTACTTCAGTTTGTTATTGAGATTTTGGGATTATCAGAACATGAAATGTAAAGCCTCTCTCTAGAGGATGAGTTCCAGAATTGTTATAATTACTGGTCATTTCTTCATTTAAATTAGACCTATGTTGGTTTACACCAGTTGATAAACTGCCTCAGTGAGGGCAAATCCTTGTGAGTCAGAACTGAATAAAATGTTGCCATGTGCCCATGCAAAAAGATGCTGCTGAATTTACCCAAACTAAAGAATGTATATTAGGCTGAAATTGAAATGATCCATTTGCCGTATCTGAAATCCAACTACAAATATTATATTATTACTTTCTGATGAATATTTTTACATAAGCTGTTACCAGTGATCAGTTTTTTCTTCCTCTTTGTATGGAGGTTGACTAAGAGCATAATTGATCAAAGCCAGGGTGTCAAACTGAATAAAGGATAAAAGGTGTGGCTTCTGTTGAAGAAAGTCATGCAGTTGTTAAAGAAAACTGTCTGTCAGATTTTTGTCAAGGTCTGAGAGGATGGGACTTTTTTTGCTTGTGATTGGTCAGTGGGCCGTGCTGATCCATTATCCGTACTGATGCAGTGATTCTAGTGGAAATGTGGTCATTAAATGGAATAATGATCACGTGCATCAACAGTGGAAATGAAATTATTTGTGTAATTGTTAAAATGGGGTAACAGAGTTAAGTGCACTAAATTCAATACATCAATGCATAAATCTTTATGAGCTATTGGCAAATTTTTGCACATAAATACATATGCAGTGCAAACTTAGTCCTGATTTCTTGTTCTAACCACCTTCATAAGTAATATTTGCAAACTATTCCTTGAATATCTAACTTAGGGTATACATGCCACCAAAAACTTTTGAAATAATTGAAGTTCTAAATAATTTTAATCGTTACTGTATCTCTAGGTTAATTTCAAGGGCAATAAATAGATAACACTATTAAGCAACTCATGGAAAATTAAAAGGAGGTGAATGTGTATGTGTGGTTAGGGAAATTGGGACAAGCAAGGTATATGAAAAGACAGGTAAGGGCTTATCTACAGTCTTCACAGATTGATGCAGCAGGATCAATTGAGCAGCCAGTGGAAACCTGCTCAATCAGTCCTAGAAGTGTTTTCCGTTCAATGCAGTAACTCCACCCCCCAGACACGAGTAACCTTGCATCAGATGGAAAGCATTTCCTGTCAGCGTAGCCCAGTGAAGACCACAGTAAGGGAGCATAAGTAAGTGGACGGGAGGTATGCATTATATAGTACATAGCTTGCGTATCTCCTGTCGACCCAGCATGCTAGTGTAGACCAGGACTAAGAGAGAAAGCTTGAATAAAAACGAATGGGTGCAACTAGACGGGAAAAAGTTGTGTAGATGAAAATGAAGTAGAAACAAACATGTAGAAAGGATGTGAGCAGGGACAGACTGTGAGAAAGAATGTAGTGTTTAAAGAAATATATGAGCATTTCAGTAAGTAAACACTCAGACTCCCCACCCCCAGGAGGAAAATGTACTAGCACTGTTCCACTTCAATATACATTGTACTTCATGCAGACCATCACAGTAAATATATCTGCAGCCTGATCTAACGTTCCACAATATTACAAATCAGTGTTTAATACAACTTCCCCAGCCCTTCAAATAGTGCCATTTATGAGATTTTTTTATACACATATAAAAATCCTACTACCTGTAAAATTGTGTCTATAAGCCTGCAAAGAACCATAATTTTGCAGCATGGCTTACGAGAGATGACCTGAAGAAGGGTTCTCTGTAGGCTCAAAAGCTTTTCTCTCTTATCAACAGAAACTGGTCCAATAAAAGATATTACCTCACCCACCTAGTCTTTCCAGGAGATTAAGTGTCAGAAAAATGCTGTTTTGATTTAGAGAGATTAGCTGCCTTCATCTTCTAGCTAGGAAATGAGACAAAATATTATGAATGAGAGAGAATGCAGAACCACAGATTTCTTATCCAGATTTCCTATCCCACAGTTCAGGGATATTTAGACATAGGTTAGTTAAGGAAATGCATTCAACTAAGTCATTTGAAAAGGACTACTTTTTGAAAACTGGAGTTACGGAAAACACAGGTGTGAAGGAGAGAAGTCTCATTGTAATTATGGTAACCTAAAAACAAAACTGGTTGCATGCTCTATGTAAATTAATTCTCTGTGTAACAGATACGTTCTTGGAAATTTATTTCACCTGTGAGGGTCTTGTCCCAGGAGGTCCATGCCCCACCTGCAGTGGTCTATCACACCGCCCCCTATCCACGACTAGTGGAAGTAGGCTCAGAAGCAGCATATGCAGTTAGAAAACATGTAATTTTTATTAACAGGGGAGGGGAAGGTGGGGTTTTCTACCTCAGATTACAAACCAGACTATCAGATCAATTGTAAACCAAACTAGAAAATCAGGTGTTATCATATACTATTACATATATTTTTAGCAATGAACCTATCAAATCTTACCCTTAATCCTATTTAACTAATTCAATTTCTACTCTCTATTACAGGTGCCCTTCCATTAGAACCATGGAAATTCAGAGCATTTCTCAATATCTCATCCTCCTTTGAGGTAAGTACAAGCTAACATGGATTTTACCACACCAAATCCCAACCTAGACTGGGGTTCAGAGTTAAAACTCTCTCAATGCAAATTTTTCCCACAGATTACCTGTACATGGTCCCAGGGATTCAAGAGTCCCTATCCAGGCCTCTGGCAAGCCAGAGAACTTCTGCCCCTTCCAGCTTTTGCAGGTGAGTATGCCTTGTATAACCCCCTTTACCACCACTTGCACCTCAGCATGGGTGTTCTGTCCCTATGGGGACACAAGCCCAGTGGACTCAATAACAGTTACAGTTCTTTCTTCAGCCCAGGTGGCCGTAGAGCCAATCTCCCTGGTGGACGGTCCCTTGTTCTCCTGGTCCGAAGATCCCTCCTTGCACCGTCTACTTCGGGTTCAGAAGAACCCAGGGTCCTTGATCATAAGTCCCCTCACCCTGTGTCAAAGTCCGTGGGAGCAGAGCAGCTTCCTTGCAAAGTCCAGGCTCTGCCTTCTTCAGGGGCTTACACAAAGGGTAGTGGCACATCCTCTTTGGCCTTCTAGGCTCAGAACCAATGCCTGAGACCCTGATTAAATTAATCAGGATTTCAGACGGGCTTCAGTCCTGGTTCAAGCTGAGGCCTAGCAGTCTAGTCTGTAACTCTCACTGTCACAGTCAGTTTTGCACTCTTGCAGAGTGTGGCGGACACAGCAGAAGTCCTCAGCTCTGGCTGGAACCCCCAATATATTCATTGGGCCTCAGCCAATCACCAGTGTCCTTTTCGCATCCCTACTTTCGCACCTTTTCCTTCCCTCATAGCCTGTCATAAGGAAGATTCTCAAATCTCACTCACACAGGCTGCTGGCTGGAGCCATGCTGTTGTCAGACAAAGGATCTTGGCAGTATGTCAAGGTCTGTCTAAGTTAGCCTAAGTTAAGCAAACTTACTAAACATTGCAGCTACTGCTGGAAATGACCACAATCAAAGATTCACAGTGCATATAAGCATGTACAAATATTACAAACATCACATAAACTTGGAAAACATGTCTAAAGGAGAGCCATATAACATGTAAACCTTAAATTTTCCTTATCAGATATTCCTCCTGATTTCTTAAGTCTAAATAAAGTGGCATCCAAAATAAAGGTATGAATAACTTTACTTAAATGAATTTTCCTTTACTGCAAAGACAGTGCACTGTAATGGAGATTTTAGGTCCTTCTTACCACACCATCCCCTAACAACTCATTTATCATTTCATGTTGCAGTGTGCTGAACCCTCAGTTGTCACTGAAATTGGTGGAAGATGATGCTAACCTGCACTTATAGTGTCATGTTCACATACCTGGGGCTATGTCTACACTTAAGAAGTTAGCTGGAATTAACTTAGTTCAAATTAATTAATTCTAACTAATAATGGTTAATTCAAATGAACATGGCCCCACTATGAAACCCAAATCAAACTAGCATGCCCATGGCTAAGATTTGCTAGTTTGATTTAGGAGGGGGGTGCCATGGGAAGTGTGGCAACATAGCTCCTAAAAAGGGCCATGCCCCCACCTAATACATAAAAGAGGAAGGTACCCTGGGATGAAGAAGGTCAAACTGTGTTAATTAGAACTAACGGTTACTTTGAATTAATGCAGCTCCATTGGGTTATTTTGAACTAATACATTCGAATTAACCATTACTTTGAAGCACGGATGTTGCTGGTGCCTTGCACAGGGGGGCTTGTGCCCTGAGTCCCAGTGTCAGTGTCCCAAATGGCTGGCATGCCCCGTGCCTCTTCTGGACATGTATCTGGGGCCGGGCCGGCTGCAGCGGTGCCTGCCTTTCCCGGCTGGGTATCCAGGGCCAGGCCAGCCATGGTGGTACCTGTCTCTCCCGACCCAGGATCCAGGCTGGACCACCCATGGCAGCCACAGCCTCACCTAGCCCCATTCCCAGCCAGGGATTGTAGGCTGGGCTTGACAGGTACAGGAGCCTTGGACCCGACTCCAGAGCAAAGCCAGGGTGGGGCATGACTAGGGCCCAGGAGGTGGGGCCCTAGCCCAGGCCTCAGGTCTTTTTCTGGGGCAACAATGCTCCTCCTTCAAAGTTAAGCAAGGTTTTAGAACTTCAAAGTAAGAGTTCATTACTTTGATCTAAGAAATTCTTTAGCTGGAAGTAATGAAAGCCAGTGTAGCCATGCATTAATTTAGTTCAAATTAATCCTCACTAATTTAAATTAAATTGTAAGTGTAGACATACCATGTGGTATTTCATCCCCTGTGCCTTCTAGATCCTTCTACGCCAGGGGTGTCAAACTTACGGCCTATGTGGCCCACCAAGGGCACCGATCCAGCCCGTGGAGATGCTGTCTGGACTGCACCTGGGAGCTCTCGGCAGCACCAGCAAACAGCAAAGACAGACTGCCACAGCAATAAGCATGCTTTTGGCTCACTCACATGATCCAAGTATCAGCACAGGGGAACAAAGGAAGCACTCCAGCCAATCCTGGCTTGGCTCATCTGTGGTCTGTGAACCAATCAGAGTCTCAGTCGCAGCAGACTTGGCTGAGCTCCTGGAGAGCTCCCACACTGCCCTCCACCCCAACTGTTCACTGTCAATCAGCATGCTAATTTGATTGACAACACATTGCAGGCGTCACAAATCAGAAAGGAAAATGTAGCAGGGGCCCACGTGGCACGAGAACCCTGGGTCCACCGTGGTGGTGGCTGCAGAGGCGTGGCACTTACAGGGCTCCAGCCCTGAGTCCCAGTGCCTGAGCCCTTGGTCTTTTCCCTGGCCAGTGGCATTTCTGGTTCTATATGAAGGGATTCCTCATTACAGGAAGGTCTGTTTCTCTTTTTTTACTGCCAGAAAGGACATGTCCTTGGTTCTCTCCTTTCTTATACTTTATGTAGTCCTTTTCAGGTGTGCTAAATGAAAACAAAATTGTTATGCCCTCTCAGTCTGATTTGGCATCATTTTATGTCCAGGTTGCACTGGTGTAAATGAGTACAAAGGAATGGAGAATCAGACACACCAGGTTATGTGTTTAGATAAGCCAAATAAACTCTTAATTCTGGCTGGAATGTAGCATGTTTTCTCATGCTTTCTGTGGGGCCAGATTCTGTAAAATCTCTATGCACAGAAAATCTAATTTATTTTAATCCCAGGCTCACTTCCAGATATTACAGTTCACCTAAATAAGAGTAATGTGTGATTTTCTTTGGTTGCTGTGTGGTTTTCATAGACTTTATTGATAATAAAACTTTTTTCCTGTACAATTTTTTGCTCCCTCCAACACAGAAAGAAATTCAAAATAAGTAAATTAATATTTTAATCTTATATCTAAGGGTATTATTTCTTTCCTTCTAAAACAAATGTTAAAAATAACAGTTAAATGAGAATTTTTTAACAGCTACCCATTCAACTGTTCTCTGAGGAAGGAAAAATTATAAATTGTCTAGAACTGTGGTGACCATGACCTTAAAACTATAAACTCACATACTGTTGCACTCCATAATAGTAATAAAATGAACATGTTGAATAAGTTTTCAACTGAGTTTGGATGCAAATGGTGCCTGTGTACTCTAATATATTTTGTTTTATTAAATACAAGACCAGGTCTTCAGCTAGTGTGAACTGGCAAAGCTTCACTGATAGCAGAAGAACTATGTCAATTTACACCAGCTGAGGATCTGGCCTATCCTGTGCATTATAAAGGGCAATTAAATGTTCATAGTTCAAGCTTTCTTATAAACAATCCATAATCAACATATGTTTCCCAGCTAATAATTATAATATGTGTTGTGTGGGTTTGTATATTTGTTTTCTGGTATGTGTAAAACTCCAGCAAAAACAGTGTAAAGCAATCAAAATACAAAAATGCAGAAAGTCTGTGAAAACAGTTAGACACATCTCTGTCCACTGAGTTGGTAGATTTGCCAGACTCCTTTTATCAGTTTTGGAGAGGATCATCTGTGGTCATCTTCCTAGTGTCAGAACAATGGTTTTGTTCCTTCCCCGTCCTGAAGGAGACACACAAGAAAAGATGGGAAGAAGCACCTGGGACATTAGGAAAGAATAAGGCTTTCACCAGGAGAGGACTGGGGCAGACAGCAACTATACAAAGGTGGCAATAGTACAGGGGGAATGAAACTAAGCCGAGGGATTTGGAGGCAAGGGCTCCATGAGCAGAGCCCCAGTGATAAAGAAGCATCCGGAAGTGGGAAGAGCAAGTGTCACAAGAGATGCATGACAGTTGGTCAGACAGCTCCAGGATGGAGCTAGGGAGGGAAGGAGGGATTGAGTGAGACCAAGAGGCTAGAGGGAGGGAAGCAGCAGGGGGTTGGAGGGCAGAGAAGAAGAACTTTAGTCATTACCTGGAGGGACAGGGAGTGAAAGAGAACAGAAGTGAATAAGAAGGGGCTGCAATTCTGCCAAGGGAATATGAAGATTTAGGAAGGACCATGATGAGGGAAAGCAAAATAAGAGACTGAGACTAGGAATGTGGAGGAAAAGAGCTGACAGCACACACACAATCCTTGAGGGACTGGGATGGGCCTAAAGACCTCAAAACCTCTACAGAAAAAATGAAATGAAGGCATCATCTGGGTGTGGTGGCTGGTGTTGAGCAATAAGCAGAGGCAGCATTTTCTGATACAAGTTGGAGTGCTGACACCTTTGCCAGCTTCTTGTTTTGAGTTAAGCCACCCTCCTCTCAAGGCATAGTGGAGTATTCACGGACCTTATTAGCTCCATAATGGGCTTTATTGGAACACCCTGATTTTCAGATGTACTCATGTTTCTGTAAAATGTACATATGTACCCTTATGATCATGGGAAGCAAGTATCAAACCATATGACCCACAATCCCTGTAGGGTTAAGAAATTCTAAGACCTTCAGTTTACAGGTAAGATTAGATGATGAGCAGGATTCTTTCTTATAAATCTTTGAAACTCTTTTGCTGGAAAAGAAAGAGCTGGCTAGGTGAATGTATGCAGTGTCTTGGGAAACCAGAAGAAAGCTGTCCCAGGATAGGCTCTTCGCTGGGCCAGGGCAGCATATTTAGATTAGGATTTTGTACTGGCATAGCCCTCTCCTTTACTACTGTAGTTTAAACAATATGAATTTACTTAATGTAGACAGAGCTTCAGCCTTTTCTCAATAGGAAGGAGATTAAAACAAACGTCTGAGTAATGACATAGGTTAGACACAAACACATTCTCGTAAGTACTTGTAACCTTCTAATCCGTGTGGGTGGTGTTTCCTTGTCTGTGGCCAATCTTGGAGGATATGAGTCTGTGACAGCTCTTAGCTTGAGAAGCTGGCTTCTTAGCTCAATTTGTTGGTCACATAATCATAGGATTATTTCATTTTTATGAACCAAAACAATCATTCATACAGAGGCTCTTGGAATGCAAATATGAAGAACATTCCAAACACTGCTGAATAGACAAGACTTTTTTGAATGGAAGTGTGCAGATTTTTTTTATTTTGGTAACATTTCCTCATTTCCACTGGGAGAAGACTTTGGTCTCATTTACACAAGATTTTGCTAGAGGGGTAGAAAAGTAGAATTGTTTGGATCGATGTGGTTTCACTATCAAGAAGAGAAATGGAACTGCCCTTCACAATGTATCAGGCAGCAGCAGGAAAGTTTCACAGATTCTTATTAGCTGGAATTATTTGCTGCTGCTTTATTTATTACACCAAAAAAGGTTTCAGCTTTAAAGAGAATAAGTGCCACTCTCTTTAAATTGCTCTGGCTTTTTACCTAATGACCCAATAAATTAGTGATTGTTTGGTGTGTATATATTATGTTTCAGGACTCAGTGGGAAGTTGCCAAGACTTTCATTGAGTGGTAATATTTTCTTCTAGTTCTGCATTTTCTTCAAGGAGAAGCAGCTAATGTAGCATTTTGTTACAATTAAATTAAAGTGCTGGAGATATGTTCCTTTCTACCCTCAATTTTTTAAATTGAGTAATGTTTTAAAAGACTATTTTAATATAGTAAGTGCACTACTTGTTCGAATCAGGCTTCAAATATTAAATGATGTGTGGGTTTCTGCTGTTAGGCCTCTGTACAAAAGGCTTATTATATAACATTTACATATTGACAAAAGAAATTTATTTCAAAGATCTATTTTAAAGTGAATTATATTGTTTACCATTTGGCAGAAATAGGTTTGCTTACATTTCACATTTTAAAATTGCCCCAATAATGAAAGCTTGCTCTTTTAAATTCAGTGGACTTGATTGTCAGCCAATATACAGTGGTATATATCCTATTCCATCAATGGACCTGTATAGGTTAACTCCAGCAATGGATTTGTTGCAGTGTTCCAAGCAAATACTTGGTTGACTCTGGATTCCACTTCAAACTATGAATAAATCCTAACATTCATAACAAAACTTATTTTCAACCTGGTTTGACCTCTATGACACAGGCAAACGAGGTGCCAGCTTGGACCAAAGCCTGGGGCTATGTCCACACTTATACAATTAAATTGATTTAACTTAAATAGATTTAATAAAATCGATATAAAATCATTGAATTGATTCAAGTTAAATCAATTTAGCAGGTCCCCAATAGAAACTCAAATCAAAATAGCATATCCATGGACAGGACTTGCTGTTTTGATTTAGGAGAGAGGCACCATGGGAGGTGTGGCAACATGGCCCCCTGGAAGAGCCATGTCCCCACACAATATATAGAAAAAGGAAAGCACCTGGGAAGGAGAAGGGCAAAAAGTGTTAAATCGATTTAACAGTTAAATCAAAATAACATGTCCGCACTGTGTTATTTTGAAATAACAATTTCAATGTAACCATCATATCAATATAATACTAGGTTTTATTATATTGATATGACTTTATTTATATTGAAATGAGGGAACATCATGTGGACCCACTATTTTTTAAATCGAAATAACCAGCATTATTTCGATTTAAACAGTGTGTGTGGACATACCCTAGATGTCAGCTGAGAACTGACAAACACACAGCTGAAAACCAGGTCAATTAATTTGGGCTGTGTCTAAACTTAGAAGGTTAGTTCATATCACCTTAATTTGAACTAATTAAAGCAAACTAATAATGATTGGTTTTAATTAAGGTAATACGAACAACTATGGCCCCACTAGGAAAACCAATTTGAACTCACATGTCCATGGACAGGACTTGCTAGTTCAAATTAGGAAAGGGGCAACATAGGAAGTGTGGCAACATGGCACGGAAGAAGGGCCATGCCACTACCAGAGCTGGGCGGTGGGAAACGCATCCCCCACCCAGCTCTAGCTCCTCTGAGCCTGGTGGGGGAGAAAGCTTGACCCGCCTGGCTCCACTCCTGCTGGCTGGGTGTGGGAAAGGATTCCTGTGCTCAGCTCCATCCTCGTTTCCAGGGTTGGGGGGAGAGGGATCCCTGCCACTGGCTCCAGGCTGGCTTGCTGGGTGCAGGGAACACAGCCCCATGCCCAACTCTAGCCTCACTGTCCAGGTGCAGTTGCCAGGTGCAGGGAGCACAGCCCCACACCCAGCTCTAGCTCCGCTATCAGGGCACGCTTGCTGGGCATGGGGAACACAGCCCCGTGCCTAGCTCAAGCCCCACTGCCGGGGTATGGGATAGAGGGACTTCCACTGCCAGCTCCAGGCTTCCTTGCCAGGTGTGGGAAACACAGCCCTGTGCCTGGCTCCAGCCCTGCTGCTGGCAGTGGGGCTGGAGCTGGGTGTGGGGATGTGTTCCCCATGCCCGGCAAGTGTGCTCCAGCAGTGGGGCTGGAGCCAGGTGCAGAACTGTGTTCCCTTTGCCCAGCTAGTGGGGTTGGGGCCAGATATGGAGTCCTTCCCTTTGCCCAGGGAGTGCAGCTCCAGCTAGGTATGGGTTGTGTTCCCTGGCCCCGGGCAATGGAACTCCAGCCAGGTGGGGGATCCCTCCCCCAGCCTGGGCAGCAGGTCAGGAGCCAGATGCAGGGGTCCCTTCCCTGCACCCAGCCAGCAGAGCTTGATGGGTAGAAGGGTCTCTCCCTTCCCCTGGCCAGAGCTGCAGAGCCAGGCATGGGGTTCCTGGCACTGGCTGGCAGGCACTTCCTTCCAGGATGCCATGCACCCTGGGAGGAAGGTCAAAGCACCTTAATGCAAACTAATGGTTAGTTCGAATTCATGCTACTCCATTGGCTTAATTTGATCTAATGAGTTCAAACTAACCCTTAGTTTGAACTTAAGGGAGGTTTTGTAAGTTCTAACTAGGCTTTCCTTAGTTTGAACTAAGGGAACTCCTTAGTTCGAAGTAATGAAAGCTAGTGTGGAAATGCACTAATTTAGTTCAAATTAAGTTTCCTTAGTTCGAACTAAATTGTAAGTGTAGACACACCCTTGGTTGTTAATGCAGATCAAAGTAATTGTTAAATGTGTAAGAATGTAATAGCAAACTTACACATTGTATATACCACTGAACAACATAACCCATCAAATGATTAAGAAGTCTCTTTCAATTCAAATTAAGAACTTTTACAGGAATTTACTCATTCTTGTGCATTTGAATGCATGTGGTCATTATGTGTGATGACCAGAGATTAAAGACTCAAAATGGATTCCTCTGTCCAACTTCAAAGAAAGACCTTATCTGAGCAGTCATCCTGTCAGTTTGGTTTCTGTGCGAAAAAGATATAAATGTGAAAACGCAGTAAGATTCTTCATCACTAGACTACATGGATTCTAACAGGGCAGAATAACTGAACAAAAAGCCTGAGATCCACAGAGTTACTCTGGGTAACGCTAAATGATTTTTGACAAATTTGAAGATTACAGCTCTTTTGAGTTATAGATCATGACTCACCTGTACATATATTTTACCTGCTTTAAGCTCTCAATAACACTCATTCCTTTCCTTAACTTATAAACCTTTAGTTTACTACAGAATTGGCTACCATCATTATCTTTGGTTTGAGATCTAGGATGGAAGTTTACCTGTGTGAGGGACTGGTTTCTTGGAACTGGATGCAAACTGAATGTTTTGTTGTTTTTGGTGCAAGTGACCACTTATACATAATCTGTCTTACCTGATAAAATTGACTGGCATATCTAAAGGGACTGCCAGTGACTTCATTGTAAGACTATTTTAGTATTTTTGGAGTTCACATGAGGTACTGAATTGGTGAAAACTCATTACAGAATTTGCCAGAATTGTGGTGTCTGCTGTTCTTTTGCTAAAGTCCTCTGAGTCATGGTCACGAGCCACTCAAGGCAGCATGTCAACATCCAAACCCATCAACAACACAGATTTTGCACAATTTGAAAATGAAATCATAACTTACTCAGAGCTATTCCAAAAGTTAGTGAACCATAGTGATCCTTTACAAAGTTAGTGTGAGTTTCAAGGAGGCAGTTTGCCTGATTCCCCCCCCCCATTACATTTATAAAACTACCCCCCCCAAAAAAAAATATCAAACAACCCCTTTGTGAAAATAGGAGACTGAACAAGCATAAAGGTCCCATGTAAGGGTTCTCTGCCACTGCTCCTCCATTTCAGTCACCCTCATGGTCACAAATGACTCTGGGACCCACTGGCTCAGCAATTCAGTGCAATTTATTTATAGTGCATACTCCCACCCCTTTCTTAACCCATACAGTTGGGCTCGCTGCCCCAGGAGCTTCTGCAGCCAGGCAGGTAGAGCCTCTGCTCCTCTGCCACTCCTGACCTTCTCCTTTCCTCTAGTTTCTTCTCCTGGGCCTGATTATGGGCCCTGGTTAATCAGACACACCAATGTTTCCCTTGCTCCAGTCAGGTGCAGTTGTTCCCAGACTGTTCCAATCTACCTCTCTCAACAGGGGCTGACATGAGAGAGGGCTGGCTAAGGAATTACTGCCCAAACTCTGTTATAGCTGGCCATTGCTGATCCCTTTGTAGTATTGCTGCACTACTTTGGTAAGGTAGGTGAATGCTTTAGTGTCCAAATACACACTTTAGCAGAGCATTTACTGTTAAAATGTTACCAAACTAGCTGGGCAGAGATGCTGCATTTTTCTCTCTAAATATAGGTGTCTTTCTGATTTTACTTTTCTTTTATGCAGTCACATAAATTAATAAGAAAATATTTAATAGAAAAATCAGATTCTGCAGGAAAAAAATACTAGGAATATTATACTTGCCATAGTTAAAACAAACAAATGTATCACATAAACAAAACAAAAATATGCCAGTGAACATGGCAATAATAAATACTCTAATATCTTGAAGATGCTGGAGCAAAAACTTGAAAATGAAAAACACTAGCACTATAAAGTATTAACAACAGTTAGACTTAAAAGTATTTGGAAAGATACTAATATTTTATGATAATTCACCCCTTATCTTATGTGGGCTTGATAGAATTGTTGGCAAACTAAGTAGAGCTTTTGAGCAATCTTCAGGGAAAGAGAGAAAACATGCAGTGTTAATTGTTATTCATTTAATTCATCTTACAGTAAAAAGTGACCAGTAGCTAGTAATAATTGCCATGTTAAGGAGTTTAGTCATTTAATTAGTTAATGTTTTCAATTTGCTGAATGTTGATAGCATTATATTGTGATGGAGAATTCCAGATCCAGAGGCCACCTGCTGGATGTATTATGGTTCTACCACACCCTATCCCAGAAAGGAACAGGTGAGCTGAGTCTTGCATGCAACCTAGAAAGATTCTGAAGCATGGGAAGCAGCCAATTTGAGAGAGACTGCAAGGAGTAGCTAATCTGGTCCCAATGGATTGACATAAAAAGAGCTGCACTGCAGAACAGAGTAGTTTCTATAGGGCGACAGTGGAGTGAGGGTAATATTCCTGGCTGGCTGAGAATGCTATAGGACTCTGGATGGTGTGGTTACTGGCAAAGACTTGGAGAGTAAGAAGGAGCTGTTGGCTGGCTGCTGGGCCTGAGTGCAAGACTTGCTTCCTACATTAAGAGTGAAGTGTATGTGAAGGTACTGGGATGATGGGAAAGTAGCCAGGGAATCATAGCAGCAATAACTTAGATGATAATGTAGAAAGCAAACTTAAAGAGTTTGCAGATGATGCCAAGCTGGGAGGGGTTAGAGTGCTTTAAGGATAGGATCAAAAATTCAAAATGATTTGGACAAACTGGTGAAATGGTCAGAGATAAATAGAATGAAAGTCAATAAAGAAAAGTACTAAGTACCCCACTTAAGGCTGAACAACCCATTTCACACATACAAAATAGGCAATGATTGCTTAGAAAGGAGTACTGCAGAAAGGGATATTGGTGTAATAGTGGGTGACAAGCTAAATATGAGTCAGCAGTGTAATCCTGTTGCGAAAAAAGCAAGTGTCATTCTGGGGTGTAATAATGGGAGTATTGTGACTAAGACATGAGAAGTGATTTTTCCACTCTACTCTGCACTGATTAGGCCTCAGCTTGAGTACTGTGTCCAGTCCTCATTTCAAAAAGGATGTGGAGAAACTGGAGAAAGTCTAGAGAATGGCAACAAAAATGTTTAGTGGTCAAGAACATTTGACTTATGAATAAAATTGAAAGAGCTGGGTTGTTCAGTGTAGAAAAAAAGGAGACTGAGAGGGGTTATGACATCAGTTTTCAAATACCTCAACGTTTATTATGAGGAAGAAGAAGAAAAATTATTCTTGATAATCAAAGATGTTAGGACAAGAAACAATGGGCTTTAATTACAGCAAGGGAGGTTCAGCCTATACATTAGGAAAAATTTTCTAATCATCAGGGTGATTAAACACTGGAATAAGTTGCCTCAGCAGGTTGTGACAACGAATTAGTTGGTTGCTACAGAGCTTATGCAATTTTATAGAACACCACCACAAGCCCTGAGGCTCAGGGGAAATGCTGAATATGCCTAGAAACAGTTTAAACAAAAATTTGAGCTATATGTGAAAACCCTGGGGACAAAATTTGGAGAGTGAGCAAAAGATTGCTCTGCTGTTCACAAGGGTCGAGAACAGAAGCCCTAGATGGGTACAATGCATTCCATACAGACTGGAGGGGAAGGAAAAGAAAAAGAAGAAAGTTTTGTACAAAGAATGTAAATATTTAAAGCTCACTATATCCCTAAGGGAAAAAAAATGTTATTTTTGAAAGATATTTGTTTAGGAGGAGAACAAAAATTAAGAGAAGGGTTTGTCACTGACCTTAAAAATAAGAAATCAGTCCTGTAATTATATAATATTAAATGGCTCTCACTAAAGACTTAGATTGTCCTCTAGTAACAGTTTCTAAATGATTTCTCAGGGATTTGAAGCTAGTGTTAGAAAGGGCAATATCTCTATGCCAAGACGAACAAACAGAAAATAAATAATAAGCCTAGAAAAATTTGCAGATCACCTTAGTGTGAGAACTATAGCAAGGGAAAGGTCAACAGAACTTATATTGGCCAAGTACAGAAATATGAAAAGCAGGAGACAAAGGCAGCAATGTGGGAACCAGCAAGAGAACAGAAAATGTGTAGCACTTGGGCAAATATGGGAAAGTGTTATAAAGCCAACCATTATCATGAAATATACAGAGAAATCAGGAAAGTTCATGTATTAAATGAAGAAAGGGATTCCTCAGTAAGCGCAAAAATGGAAGCAGCTGAAAACTCAAGACTGGCTAATTAAAATTGGCAAAAATGGTACTTATGTGACATACAAAATAGACACTGGGCATGGGTAGGTGCAATGACAGATTAAAAGATGGAGATAAAAGAACCATATAAAAGAGGAAGAGTCAAAATATCTTGGGAAGATTATAATGGAGGGACACTTCCTGTGTTGGAAGAGTGTATAGTGACACTTAATTACTATGGTAAAATAAGAATTTGTGATCGTACAGAAAGACAAGCAACCAATCTTAGACATACACACAAAAGACACGACACTTGGTCTTAGTGAGACAGAAAGACAATGTAGAACCAGATATGGAAATATTAATAACATCATGTGAAGTTGTACTCATAAATGGGTACCACCCATTGGGTAAGTCTACACTATGTGTCTAAGTCGACTTAAGGGCCCTTAAGTCAACTTAAACAGAGCCCTGTCTACACTGCAGGGCAATAAAGTCGACTTTAGGGTCCAGTAAAGTCAACTTTATAAGGTCCACTTATAAAGTCGACTTTACCGTTAAGTCAACTTTATTAAGTCGACTTAAGGCAATGTGGACTCACTAAGTTGACTTAATAAAGTCAACTTAGTGCAGTGGGGCCATTAAGTCGACTTTATAAAGTCGACTTATGCCAGGGCACCCATTTAAAGTTGACTTTATAAAGTCAACTTAATGTAGTATGGACTCACTAAGTTGACTCAATAAGGTCTACTTAAAGTCGACTTTAAGCAGACTTTATTAAGTCAACTTAATAAAGTCGACTTAGCTTTTACAATGTAGACATAGCCATTAAATACAAGGTATGATTAACAAGACAGAAAGCTATGGGAACATACTACACACACCCAAAATAATTACAGAAGCCTTAAGCAAAAAGCTAGAAAAAGAGCTGTAAAACATGACAATAAGTGTTATCATTCAAAGAAAAGGCAAACCAAGACTGTGTTCACTCAGCAACTGCAGAGGAAAAAAGCAAAAGGAACAATGTCTGTGTCAGGCTCCTAAGTTACCTAAAATAAACACAAAAATAAAATACTTCCAGCTCCCACAAGAAGCTGACAAGAGCCATATTCTTCAATAAATTAGAAGGATGGCTTGGATTTTGATAGATTTTTCTTGAACATTCAGAGCTCCAGAAGCTGCACTTTCAACATTTCATTTGGCAAATACTGTTTCCTAACTTTGGTCCTTGGAATATATTTGACTCCAGAAGTATTTCCCTGTACAATGAATCAGATGCAAAAGGGTCTAGTTGGCATGAAGATGTACACTGATTAGATATAATAATTTGGGGTAGTACTGTAACTGAACATCAGGAAAAACTGAGAAGTGGAAATTACAAAAGCTAACTCTCTTAAACTGAATAAATTTGAATGTTCTTTTCAAACAATGGAAATAACACATGTGAGAGAAACTGGCTTTCAGGGGAACCTTGTCCAATGAATCAAAGATTCAGGAAACACTGGAGATACCAACACCTAAAGATTAAACAAGGAATTCAAGGAGTCCTGGGAATATTGAATTACAGTACATCAGCAAATCATGCCTAACTATACAGCTGGTATGGTTCACATAAGACATCTCCTCTGTCAGTTTACTGAATGGACATGGATGCCAGAGCATGAATGAGAGTTCAGTGATTTAAAGCACATTCTGATATATGTTCCAGGACTGCAGTTTTTGACCTCCTGAAAGACATGAAACTCTCCACGGATGCCTCAAAAGGAGAGCTGGGAGCAGAACTTCTACAGTGTCAAGGAACTGATTGATGGTATACACAACTCGGGCTGTTACAGCTGCAGAGATGTATGCCCAAATAGGAAGTAAAAGAGATACTAGATCTGGCATGAATGTACAAAATTTTATGACTTTATGTTCATAACTTGAAAGCAGAAGCTGATCATAAACACTGACTGCAATACAGAAAACAGAACTGGAGAAGTAGCAAAATGAATACAATGACCACTTTTGAAAATATAGAAGTATGACATGACCCTGGAGTTCCAGTGTGGATGACACTTAATAATGGATGACACATTCTGAAGATAGTATGCTCCATCTAATAATCCTCAGTCTCATAATCTGGAACAAGCATTAAACATAATGGCTATGTCTACATTAGAAAGCTTAGTTCAGAATTCCTTAGTTTGAACTAAGCAGTTATGGATTAGTTTGTTTGAACTAACAGCGGGTTAGTCCAAACTAGCCTAGGCTTTTTAGTTCAAACTAGTCATGCTGTTTAGTTCTAACTAAAAATTTATTTCAAACTAAAAACCATGGCTACTTTGAACTTAATATTAGCTTTAACTAGGAAACGTGGTTAGTTTGAACTAACTTTTTAAGTTCAAACTAAGACATTGACATTGCCCTAAGCTTTGCTTAGTTTGAACTAAAAAAATTTCTAGTTTGAACAAAGCAAAGCCTAGTGTAGACCTGGACTAAATTAGTCCAGACTAAGCTTGTTTAGTCTGGATTTATTTGCTAGTGTAGACATAGTTTATGAGTTGTATGCTTTATCTCCAGACATACTGGATGAGTTGGAGACTAAAACATTTAAATATGAAATGCTGCAAACAGTAATACAAATGATGAGCAAAGGAAGGAAGAATCAAGACTTCCCACAGCATATTCCTGCTATAAAATGAGATATTTGTGTCCAGAAGTTTTCCTTGAAGGGATCACAGATCATGGTTCTCACACTGATGAGAAGGAAAATAATAAGCATTCAAAGGGCTCCTGGGAATAACCAAATCGAAAGGAAAGCTAGTGAATGTGTCTTCTGTTCACAGATGAATACTGGCATCAAGAAAATGGTGAGCATATGAAGAACATATCAGTATAGAGATTTTTAGTGTACAGCAATGATACCACATGAACTCCTTACAATCCTAGGGCACAAAGTTGGAATTGACATATTCAGCTTCAGAGACATGATCACCTGGTTATTACAATGGGCTAGTTAACCAGTTTTCTAGAAGTAGTCACATTTGAAGATACCACAGCAACAACAGTTGTCAGACACATTAAATTTGTATTTGCATGCCATGTTATTCCAAGAACAATAACTGATAACATAACATGGTTAAAATGTGAAATTCCTGGACTTTGCTATAATGTAGCACTCTCATCATGAAACATATAGCCCCAGATGTCCTCAAGACAGTGGATTATCTAAATGTGGAATAAGTATAGTGAAGAACTTGCTCAAAAAATCAATGGAAGCAAGTCTGTATTTAGCACTACTCAGCTATAGTGAAACATTGATGCGACATGGAAAGTCACTGACTGAACTGCTCTGCAACAGACATAAAAATACTTGATTACCAGTTATGGGACCAAAACAATGGATGAGTAAGTAGTCTGTGATATGTAGAAAAGATTGGGGAATACACTCTGGTAATATTTTGTCTAATAAAGGATAAAGACTTCTCATACAGTTCAAGAACACAAAGACTCAGTGAGAATTTGGAAAGATGGACACTGGCCAGTAAAAAGTACAATGATGAAATAAAGAGTCATCACACTCATACCCAGTAATAACAGATGAATGCAAAATATTATGAAGGAATCTGAAGCATCAGCTCCAGATACCTGATGACTTGGCAGAGACATGTGAAAGGAGAGCAGACAAAGATTTGATTAAAGAGGTTTTGCTGGATAGCCAATCAGGAAGGTTGGTGACATGGCTTATTGAGACATGTTAAGGTTGTATTTTAAGCAACTGGATGAGTTAAATTTGTTGTTGTATTTGTAATAATTCATTTTAATAGTGTTCTCAAAATGGGAAGATGTGCTATAGAATAAGTCCTTCAGAAAGCATAGAAGTTCCTCACTTGTACACTCTAGATGAAATTTTAGATTTCCTGGAACATTTTCTGCTGTGCAGAAACACAGAAGCATAGCACTGACAGGACAGTCACAGGCTGAAGCTAACAGGGAAGTAGAAAGTTTACTTCCTCTCTATGCAGAGTTCCTGTTCTGAACAAAAGCTATGTTCACACATACATGGCTAAATCGATTTTACTTATATTAATTTAATAAAATTGATATAAAATCATTAAATCGATATAAGTTAAATTGATTTAACAGGTCCACACCAAAAACAAAACAAAACAAAACAAAAAAAACAAATCGAAATAGCATGTCCAGACACAGGACTTGCTATTTCAATTCAGGAGCGGTGCACTATGGGAAGTGTGGCAACATGGCCCCCTCACTGGGCCATGCCCCCACCCAATATATAGAAAAAGGAAAGCACCTAGGAAGGAGAAGGGAAAAAGTGTTAAATTGATTGAACAGTTAAATCAAAATAACATGTCCGCACTGTGTTATTTAAAAAAAAAAAACAATTTTGATTTAACCATCATATCGATATAATAGTAGGTTTTATTATATCAATATAACTTTCCTTATATCAAAATGAGGGAGCTCCTCATTTTGAAATAATGGAGCCTTGTGTAGACCTAACAGTTTTGAAATCAAACTAACCAATTTTATTTTGATTTAAAACTACGTGTGGACATACCCAAAGAGTTTATCGTGAAGTTGGTATGCTCATCAGTAAAATACTTCAGTGAGTAGAAAGCAGGGGTTACTTTTTTTGTATCATTTGGATTCTCGGAAATACAGCCGGGTTTCCTCATGCAGCCCTCGGCTCTGACTGATTTATTTTCCTTATGATGTAGGTTGTGCCAAAGAAGACTTTCAGGAATATTGCTAAATAATATTAAAAACTCAGCAATCTTGAATATAGGTAAAAGTTTTATGAAATTTCTCTTTGTATTTGTGCAAGTGAATATGGGAACTTTAACAATTTTGGTATTACATTATGGGAAAATAAAATGACAATTGTACACTCCATAGAGCCTTCTTAGAATTTAGCTGCTAAAATCTCGAGATTACATTTTCATTGACCAGGCCCTATCACCGGGATCAGCAAAGCAGACTCTGATCTATTTTCCACTTTTTAGCAGCTGCTTTGTGACTCCCTAGCTGAGAACTGGGGTCATTTAAATATCCTGCCCTGCACTCAGATTCTTGGAGCAGCTCGCAGCTGGAGATTCACCTGCTTAAGTACATGTAAGTGCTGTGGTGGGCGCGGGAAGGTCTCAGGAATAGCAGTGAAAGGGCTTGCCTTGCATGTGTTTGTAAGGGTGGGGGGAAGGCTGCCAGGAGCCAGCTGTGCTAGGCTTGAGGCTGAGGGGGAGGGAGCTGTGGGACCCCAGAGGGTCAGCCTAGTGCATACAGACCCAGGGTACAGGGGGTGATGAAAGTGCTGGTGATGTGTCTGCAAATACTCTCAACTCTCAGCACTGCAATATGGTAAGAGAGTGGGAGCCTGGGAGACGCCTGGATGGAGGGAAGGGCCCCAGATGCTTCATTATGCTGGTAATGAAGAAAAGCAGTAGGTTAAGCTGCTTTGGTTAATTTTCCCTGACTTTGTACCACTTAGTCTTTTAAATTAACTTTGGGTTTAAAAACAAGACAGAACAAAACCAACAAACAAACACATGCCCGCACTACTTGTTGCAAAGATGAGTGCCCTGTTTGTTTTTGAGAGGATTTTAAAATGCTATTCTGGTTGCCAGAGTTTTGTGGAATTCAAGCCTTTAATTCTTTAGAACCAGAAAGCACAGAAAATAGTGTTCTACCTTGAAGACATCTATAAATTTTGTGTAAGACTATCATCATTGTGGAAAAGGATAAATATCCTTCTGATGAAGCCTGTTAATTTTATTTCTCAGGCTCATCTTTATTCATAGTCTTAAATTACTATTATCTTTGTACTATTGTTAAACTTCAAATTATTCTTGGGGCCATGTGTTCCTTCATTGTAAGGTTTCTCTTGGCTCTGGTGGTGTACTCATCTTATGTTAGGGAAGAAGAGTTATGGTGGAGAAAACTTAAAGTGATGTAGGAGGGGGAAAAAACGAGACAGTGTTGGCTGAACACAGGGTGTGTGTTTGTTTTTTTAGAAGGGAAGCTGTATAAAGGAACATATTTAGTGAACATTATGACTCAAGTATTTTACTTCAGTGATAGAATTTTTTGAGCAAGATTCTAATGAAATAGGAAGCTTTTATGAGAAATAAGAAAATAGAAAGGGGTTATAGTTGATGCTAAAAGAATTTGATAAAAGAGGGGATGGATATTCAACCTCCATGCTTCAAGGATCGATCCAATTTATACCTATTGGAGGTTGTTTGAGGAGATTACCACATATTTGTGTCCTGATGTGTTACTGACATATTTTTCTTGTCTATCTGGTTCTGGGCCAAGGCAGAGATAGGACACTGGAGTTATTGCCAAATGCTTTGTTTCATTTCTCTGCATACCCAAAGACCTCTTTATATCTATAAGTAATATATTGTAATTACTTTTGTTTGAGAGGGCCCTCAAGTCTTTTGAAAATCAGTGTATATAACACTGAATATTAAAGTAAGACTTACATTGACAAAGGTAAAATGAAATGAGTACTTTGGGTGTAGGACCATGACAGTTTGTATTTTTTCCAGTGCTGAAGGCAGTTGTTCTTCCTCTCTTCTCCCCTGTTCCCTCCCAAGAATTAGAGCTCACTTTTATTGCTAAATGTTTACTGAAAGTAACTTCTAACTGATGATTTACTTCAAAAAAAGCCTTCATTCTGCAATGTCATCAGCCAATTAGTTTCAGTAAAGATCTAAAAATTGTATGTTAAAAAGCAAACTGTCATTAAAACACATCATATATTGTTAAAATTTATATGTAAATTGTTTGTTTGCATCAGCAAACATGATTTTTTGTTATCAAAAATCAATATGCATCTCTGTTTTGTTATTCAGTTTCTTAACTAGCAGTCAGCACCCCTTATGGCTCTCAAACCACTTGGTGATTGAAAGAATTTTTAAAAATGGCTCTTCTCATCTTTTGGTTCCAAAGGGGCAGTCGTGTTAGTCTAGTAAAGCAAAAAAAGCAAGGAGTCTTGTGGTGCTTAAAGACTAACAGATTTATTTATCGCATGAGCTTTCATGGGAAAATATCCCACTTCGTCAGACATGGCATATTCTCCCACAAAAGCTCATGCAATAAATAAACCTGTTAGTCTTTAAGTGCCACAAGACTCCTTGCTTTTTTTGCTCATCTTTTGGGTTGCTGACCCCTGTCGTATCACCTCCCAGATCTTAGTGCTGTCCAGACTACACATAGGGTCACTTCATACTCCGTAGAGTCACTTCAGTGCAGGGTGAATGCCAGACTTTTGTCTCATTTAGGGTTGCAACTGCGAACTACAACACTGGAATGGGAAACCTTATTTTTGCCATTCTCTAACTTTGGAGTGTTTGAAAAAATGTTCTTTTAATGTAGTTGAAACATTTCTGTATTAATATTATATTTCAGGTAGTTGTGTATGATATCTCTATATTAACACAACTATCATATATCTATATATCAAACTCCATTTTATTATTGAGTGCACGTGCGTGTGTTTTTAGGTCCTTCATACAGGCACCCTGTGTGGCAAAAACTATATGAACTCTATTGGGGGAAGATATCTCTAGTCTCATCTCTATAGTGTGATAGTATTGTGCAGCACTGTTACAGCTGAATTACATCACTAGAGAATGCCATCCAGTGACAAGAAGCATTTAAAGTAATTACATCCACAGAGCAAGAAGTCTTTTTGTTGTTGCTGAAAAATTCTGTAACATGAGGACATTTCTGATCCAAGAAGAGTGAGAACTGCCCATATATTCTAAGAACATCCATGGAGAAAAGAAATGAATACCAAGTCAAAACACTTCAACATTTTAGTTTGCACAGTGTGTTAAACTTTGTGCCTATGAATTCATTTTCAGATTCAAAATAACACCCGTTCCTAATCAGTTTGAGTAGGATCACCTAACATTCATGTTTAACTTGAATACTGAAAACAGATGGAAGTGACGAATAATGGATTCTTGCTAATGCAAATAAATTAATATCCATGAGTTCTAAAAGACTGTGGTGAGGAAAGAAATGAAACTGTGTAGAAGGCAGAATTTGTCCATGTCTAAACATGAAATATCCACTGTTGTATGGTGTATATCTGAAGACAGAATAATGTTCGTGTTCTGTGAAAGTTCTATCTTATGCCCACTTATTAATACAAAAACAGTTGACCTCATTCTCCTCTTATGTATATCAGGTTATGTTTGGGTACCTGAAAGGCCTTCAGTTAAGTTACTTCTGAGTTAAATGAAAGTAAAGGAGTGGAAAATCAGGCCTTAAGGATATTAAACCAAATTCAGCTAAATTTCACTGATTCCAGTAATGTTGTGTCAGGGATGAATTGTGCCCCCAGATGGGACTGCTCAATCCCAATGGGTATGTCTACACTTAGAGCAGAATTCAAATTGATTGTCATCAATTTGAATTCTATTAAGTGCATGGATGTACCGTCTTTCATCAATTCAAACTGAGATACTCCTCAGTTTGAATTGATGAAAGCTGACTTCAAATTCATCAAACCTCATTTGACACTGAAGTCAGGGTCAATCTGAACCTAGTAGTTCGAACTGATCCAGTGTGTCCATGTTAATTCGAACTCACTTAGTTTGAATTGACAAGGAATGACTTCTTCCCAGGGTGCCATGCACCTTAGGAGAAAGACCAGCCCTTCAGCACCTGGGGCTTCACGCCCCCAGCCACATCGGGCTGGGGGGAGCAATGGGGTTCCTGTCCCCAGGCTGGGGACAGGGACCCCAGCCCCACTTCAGCCCGGCTGGCAGCCCGCCGGGAAGACACTCCAATGGGCAGCTTCTGCAGCCCTGGCCGCCCATGGGAAGTGCACCCTGATGGATGGTGTCTGCACAGCTGGCCATGCACTGGCAAGACACCCCAGCACTTGGCTCCTGCACAGCTGGCCGTGCACTGGCAGGACACCCCAATGCGCAGCTTCTCCCCAAGGAGCTGCACTAGCAAGACACCCTGGCGCACAGCTGCTGCACAGCTGGCCGTGCACCCACAAGCTGGCCACAGCTCCTGCACAGCTGACCACACTCCCTGGGGAGAAACTGCGTGCTGGGTTTTCTTGCTAGCACACAGCCAGCTGTGCAGGAGCCACGTCCCTTGGAGTCTTGCCAGCACGTGGCTGCCTGGGGAGAAGCTTCCCCCACCCCCTTGCAGGAGAAACTTCCCGTGCCAGCCTCTAGCACTCTAAGCCTCGCATGGGGTAAATCATCCCTTCCCCAGCTCTAGGCCCACAGCCGATGAAGCTGGGTAGGGGATGCTTTTCCCTGTGCCCAGTTCAGAGTGCTGGAGCCTGGCAGGGGATTGGCTGTAGCAGTGGTCATTTTACATGGCCATCTTGCCACACTTCCCATGGTGTCCCCCTCCAATTCAAATCAGTAAGTCCAGTCCATGGACATACCAATTTGAATTGGAGTTTCTGGTGTGGCCATGTCAATTTGAATGTACTGAATTTGTATTAATATTTATTAATTTGAATTGACCAGTTTGAATTCAGTAATTCAAATTGAAATGTTAAGTGTAGACATAGCCAATGAATTCAGTGCATTTTTTGGGTATAAACAAATTTTTACTAGTATTTTAAAATAATTTTTTCCAGAGACTACTGACGTCATTTGCAGCAAAATAAATCTGATGAACTTTAACTAAAGTTGCAGAAATTACTTGTGACTTCTGTTGGTGCAGCTGTGATCAGGAGCTGCCCATAAATATTTCACATACTACAAAACAAACAAGGAGTTCTATGGCACTTTCAAAGACTAAAATTTATTTATCGCATGACCTTTACACATTACAAGGTAGACCGATCAATTTTAACTTCTTCATCTGTACATGGGAATACCTTACTCTAATATAGAAAAGTCATTATTTTTGCTAATATTTTATGGTTTGTGTCCCACAGTGCTAAATTGTTTGAGCTGAATAAGCATAATTATTAATCTGTACATAAGAACAAGAATATTTACTGATAGGAGAGAGTTCTTGGCAATGGCCCCTGGAAACAAAGTATGCCATTTTATGTCTCAGTTATACCACAGCAAAATACAGTGCTTTATAGGTATTATTATTTATTAATAGTGTGTTCATATCCAAAATTCATTAGGCTCTTTGTAGACTCAGAAAACTGGACATATGAATGGTGAAATTTCTTAAAAACAGAGAATCAGTAACTCCTTGATAGAAGCTCTCACCTTTTAATTGCATTGTTTCCTTTGTAATGAGTAGAAAAGAACATGGCTATGTTGTAACTTAGCTTCTAGTTTTGATTAAAAGTCAGGACTGAAAATGCATAATAACCAAATTTAAAAGCCCTTTAATTTATCATATGTTTGAACTGTGATCATAGAGATGAAAAGACTTTCTATCTACTTCACCTCCACTGATGTGATTTATTTTTGAGTGTTTTCTCCAAACTAGTTTTGAAACTCCCAACAGATGGAGGTTTCCTTTCTTGAAGACTAGTTCAGAAGTTATCTATAAACCCGTGCTGCCTATTGCTTCGAGTGCCTCTATCTTCTAGATATTTAGTGAATTTTGAATATTAATATTCATACTCTTATGACTATCAAAGGAAGTTAGATGTATAGGACTGTAATTTACAGGTTCATGTTTGTTTTCTTATTTTACACATTGATATTTCATTTGCTTCCCTACATTCTTTTGGTTCCTCCCCCAGTGTCCACGTTTTTTTTCCCCCCAACAATGATGGTTAGTGGTTCAATAAATCCCAGTTGCCATTTTCTTTTATAGCTTACATTGCATGTCGTTCAAACAAGGCAAATTACTTCCTTTTGTAAGTAATTACTTTCATACATTAAAAATGCAGGTGCAAAATTTGATCTTACACTGATTTCCCTTGGAAAAAACATGTCAGTTACAAACAAGCAGTGCAGTTCTGTTTGTTTAACCTGCAGTAGGTTTCAGAAACTAGTAATTTTGAAAAAAAACTTCCATCTGTATTTTTAATTTTTTATGGAAAAAAGGTCACCTATAATGCTTTAAAGAGCCATTCCTTATTTTTCTAAAGTCTATTATTTTTCTTAAATTGTTTCCAATTTGGTTTATTTAATCTGATATTTTAATTTAAAAGTATACTACTTCTAGAAGGTATTAATTTTGAATAAATTGTTAGATATCTCTGTGTAGTCATGGTCAGAACAAAGGAAGAACTATAGTGTGCCCAGCCTGGGATGCTGATTTTCTATATATAGACAATTCAGGTAGTGGATGGATTCAAGGTGATAAGCCCTTGGGAGGACTAATGTGATTATTCTGCAGAAAGGTAGTAAAGTAAACAAGATTATCAATAACAAGCTTATCCACTGTGCTGATACAGAAAGTCCTGACACAACTGTAAAGTAATAAGAGGGAAAAAACGGGATATGTTTGCAAGGGAAGGATTGTGCTTGAACTATGAAACATCACATTGTCTTGATCGTTCATACACTAACTTCATAACATTTTCTGAATTCTTGATAATGTATGACACAGCCAGGTCTTTAAAATCTCCTAATTTATATCTTGTGTTAATCTTATTTTTTTTTT
This sequence comes from Podocnemis expansa, assembly GCA_007922195.1. Lineage (NCBI taxonomy): Eukaryota > Metazoa > Chordata > Testudines > Podocnemididae > Podocnemis > Podocnemis expansa. The sequence continues at coordinate 5,018,685 of ML682018.1, read as the reverse complement.
AAGCTTTCTGTCATTCTTAGGGAAGTTCCCTTATTTGGTTGGGGTTTTTAAGAGTATTTTAACATTTCTTTTAACTTGATTTATGTCAGATCTATGGTTGAGATTTGTCACAAACACCTCCACAATCATTCACAACTCCATGCCACAAGAATACCGGCCCCAATGGCATAGTCTTTCCTTCCCTGGGGCAAGTAGCTAACTGGTACAATCATTCACCCTAACCTTATATCAAGGTAAAGTATTTATGGAGTGTCTTACATTCTGGAGGCAGTGTTGAAATTAATTGATTATTCATTAGGTACAATCTCTTTGAGTTAGATGACTGGTTTTTTGAAGCCTTCTTGGTGCCAGAATACATCAGAAACACTGTTTCTCTTCTGTTATATTTCCTGTTCCTACTAGGTGGACACTGGCAATAAAATTGTTACCTTATAAATATAACCTAGTCTTTACCATCCTATTGAGCCCGTGGATAATAGGGGATAGTTCATTAACTAATGTCCTTAGCCTTGGACTAATTTCAGACAATGCTTTGCTGGCTTTAAATCTGTTTTATTTGGATATATTTTAGGTCTCATAATGGATAATAGGGAAGGTTCAGAAGCTGATTTTGTTTTAATATGAATTTTGCAAGTGTTGATGAGAAAACGAAATATACAGAAAAAGTTCCATAAGCACCAGAAGGAAGTATACAAGTTCAGATATACTAAATAGCCTAAGAGTTTTCTAGCTCAAGGTTTTCAAAACTGCCTAGTGATCTGAGTGTGCAATTTGAAACACTTTAAAAGAGCTTGATTTTCAGTGGGTATCTGTTCAACTTCCTAAAAACTTAGTCCATTTAAGGTATCTCAAGTTGGGCAGCCAGAATCACAAAGCAGTTTTGATACTCATGCCCACACTGCCTAGTTTTGAGTAACTGGGCATTTGGGTTTGTCTCAAATTGTTACTGTAAAGGTATGCAGAGTTTTGAGGCACATGAGTAGCATCCTCTGTTAATACTGCTTCTACGTGTTTACATCAGAGGTATATGTTAGTCTGGGTTTTCTTGGAAATCACAACCCCTAAGAGCCTGATGACAGGATTAAATACATGTGATGTCCTGCATCTGATAGCACTTTCTCTGACAGTTTTACAAAGATTGGTTCCTTTTTGTTCTTATTACTAAATCTTTGATCTGCAGGTAATAAAAACCGTGATCACATAGGAGAGAGCTACTTCATATGAAAAACTGGAGGTTATCTGTTCATTATGTTGGAGACCTTTGCAATGGCATATTTTTCTTAAATCCAGTTTTGTGTTTTCTTTCCTGGTTGGTTTATTTGCAGAATTTATCTGTGGGCAGCTCTAGAATTTGTGCAGTCATGAACTTAAACATATGGGGGTGTTTCATTTTGATTGACAAAGTCTTGTTTTTTAAAACTGTCTCTTACACAATTATGTGGGGAAGCAAACCTCTTTCGTGGTGAAGTTGTTTTGAGGGGAGAATTCAGAAGCGAATTAGGGCAGTTACATTTCCAGGAGCATTTACTACCATGGCATCCTCCCAGATGACCCTAGGACTGGCCAGTTAAATCCTGTGTCCAAACTGAAGAGAAATCAAGGAAGAATTGCAGTTTCTAAAGCATATGTTGATATTGACTGGTTCACGCATGTGCACGCACACACAGATATGCATGTGACAAAGTAGGTCATAAACTGATTGTATGATTTGGCCAGTGACCTCAACAGAGTTACTCCAGATTTATTGTTATAAGTGAATCAGAATCAGGCTCCACCTATACAAATCAGTTAACAAGTACTGTTAGGATTTCTTTTGAGCATTATTACATAGGATGCCTGTTCATTAGCGTTTATAGAGAAACATATGATAACGGCCATCTGGTAATCTAATGAGATAGAAGGTAATTAAAAATAATTACTGCTGTGATCCCATTAGAAGTTGGCAAGGCTATTCAACTCTGGCCTCTATAATTTATTTATTGCAGTCCATTTTAAATGCACCTCACTAAAACATTAAAATGAAACTTGGATCCCAAGTTCCAAATCAAAAAGAGAGAGCACGAGAGAATATGTTCAGGATTCATGTTCAGCAGGAAAAAGGATCACGAGGTGTCTATGAAGTTTAATACTAGAGTAGAAGGAATAAAATAAATGATCATCTGCAGCAGTGGTTTGTTACTCTAACCAAATTAAAACCACTAATCATATCCATTATCCTTGTTTCCCTACTAGCAGTGTATATTTATTTGGTTTTACTGTCTGGAAAAGCAAACTTTCAAGAAAGTATAAAATAATCATTTTCCCAGTTTCCGTAGATGAGAAAAAAATGCAAATTTTAAAATAAAATTGTTTGTATACTTTATATCATAAAATAATAACTATTAAAATTTTGACAATTACCCTTTGCAAGTAATTTTACCATGATGCTTTCCATTTTAGCTGTATAAGGATGGATTAAATCTAACCCTATATGACAGGCTACTCCCCAGGTCCAGGCCATTGTGCCACTGTTGGCCTCCCAATTCCCTCTCCTGAACCCTTATTCACCACTCTTTGCCAAGTGACCACTCACTCCTGAGTCAGTCCACGCTCGCATCTGTCATGTAACCAGTCCCAAGCAGAGGGCATATGCCCTCTGGCTACTCAAGGACAGTCCCCCAGCAAGCACCCCCGGCCCTGGTTATGACACTGTCTACTGAGACTGGGACCAGCTCCCAAACACCATACACTCAAGTTATCTGTTTAACAAAGAAATGGATTGTGCCCAGCCCTCCTTCAGGTGCAGGGAAGCCAGTCATGTGGGACAACCTGTCCCTGCCGCCTGGCAACTGCAGGGGGAAGCCAGGTGTGCAGGATTCCCTGCCGCTGCACACCTGGCCAGGTGCATGGGGAAACCGGGCAGGCCGTGCACCCAGCAGCTGTAGGGGGGGAAGCCCAGCGCAGGATCCATCTCTACCCTGCCTGGCTACACTGGAAGGCTGCAGCCAGTCTGGGGGGATGTCTTTTCACCCACTGGGCTCCGGGAGGCAGGAGCTGGTGGAGGCTATCAGCGGGCCATGTTGCCACACATCCCAGAGTGCCCCCTCCTAAATCAAACTAGGAAGTCCTGCCCCGGACATGCTAGTTTGATTTTTTTTTTTTTTTTTTTTTTTTTTGTGGGGACCTGTTAAATTGATTTAAGTTAAGTCAATGTAATGGTGGTTGTATCTATTTAACTTAAATTGCTTCAAGTTACATCGATTTAACTCCCTGTGTGTGGACATAGCCTTTGTCTCAGTGGAGCCAGTGAACTTAATTAGCATACCTTTGCTTGTCCAGGTGTTTGCTGCTGGGAGAGAACTCTGTCTCACGCTCCCTGGAGCCATGCTAAACATGTTACACATTTGTGCACATGCATGACGTTGTAGTAAACATGACATCATACTGATTATGTAGAATAGGTTATGAGCATCCATAAGGAAGCCTTGTACGGTGTAATTAGCAGAAAACCTACAATGCCAGTGTATAAATGAACAGAAAAATTATACCAATCATAACCCAGGGAGCACAGATGTGCATCCCGTGACACCCTAATACAAACGGGAGTAAGGCAAGTGAAAGGATTTTGATGGGGACCACTCTAAATAGCAGAAAAGTACTGTAAGTGCTGTGTCCCAATTCCTCCACCCTGAATTGCGCTTAACTCATTAATAAAACTTTTTTAAATAGTATAATAAATGATTCATCAATACATGTGAGTGTTCACCCCACTGCTCTTCAGGGCTCATATTATTTATTCATTTGCCAGTATTAGAGTGACCACTAGTTTATTCATGAAGACATCTACTGATTCTAGAGGGAACTCTAATCTAGCATGCCAGCGCGTTGTGAAATCCAGTGGCTTGAAGTTGAGGTCAGCAGTCTGTTGTGCATCAGGTAAGACTAGAATATCATAACTATTTATTCTGTCTTTTACAGTTTGTCTGTACAACAAATCTCAGCAGTTTAATGAGCATCTGAAAATTGTACAATATATATTTCTTTATTTTTTTTTAAAGAAATGTTGTCCAGTCAGGAAAAAGAAAATATGCCACATGATTTATGTGATAAAATATACTCCATGAACTGTGGATAGTCTAAAACATAATTTATATTAATTGCCTGAAAACAATTTGCCAGTTGGAATGTATGACCAGAAATTGTTCAGAACCTAGAAACAGGAATGAGTTATAAAAATTGTGAAAGCAACATCAGGCTAAAATTGTTTGATGGTTTATTTCTAATGAACTTGACAGGTCCAATAATAAGTAAATAACTCTAACTACTTTGAAGTCCTCAGATGTTTGTGATTTGAGTGCTTTGGGAACTTACTTTTCTTTTTTAATTATAAACATATATCCACACAGTTTTGTTTCAGAGTCAAATTTGATACATTTCTTAATTCAAAGAAATATTGAGAAAAAATGCTTTGTGTCAACATTTCTGCAATGAAAAGTTCCAGTTTTGGAGTTTGAAAACACTTTTCTTTTGAAATTTAATTTTTAAGAGATTTTTAAACAGTCACAGTTGAAAGAAAACATTTTTTAGTTTAAAAATATTGTTGAGATTTTAACCTTTTTTGTCCACATTTGAGATAATGTTGCTGTGGTGAAAAAAATGATTTCCCAATCACCTCTATTTGTGATATCTGCCCAGCAAGAAAAAAAGAAAAGAAAGAAAGAAAAAAAAGTCTGTGAGTGTCCTGCCACTCTGATATGGCTCTTAAAAGAAAAAAAAAAATTGTGTCACTGAGGCACAGAAGGAAGGCATGGAGATCTTGGCGCGAAATCCTGGGCCCGTTGAACTCAATAGAGGTTCAGTAGAGCTAAGATTTCACACCTGAATGTGATTGCCAGCTGGGTCACAGACTTCTTGTGTGATCTTAGAAAAATCACTTAGTCTTTCTGGTTCAATTTCTCCATGCATAAAATGCAGATAATGTCTACTGGCAGAGGCAGACAAGTAAATTGCTGATATAATTCAGATCACCATTTCCCCAGTAGAGTTACAGTATTGCAATGCTGCTGGAGTTGAGGCCAGAATCAAGCCCATTATGTCAGTGCTAGCCGTAACATTGTTTAAGAAAATCCAGTGTTTTTATTGCAATGGAATCCAGTTACATTACATTCTGCATTATTTGCTGGATGATTTATTATACAGTCTTATAAAGAGATGGCACGTTTTAAGGCACACAAATGACAGATCAGATTTTAAGGAGTATGAACAACTGAGCAGAGTTTAACTTCATGAATTCTCTGATACTTAAGTGTTTGGTTCATAATATTGTATTAATGACACTTTCTCATATAAAGATGAAGCATGTGACATGGAACTGAGAACTTAAAGTTATGATTTAATTTTCCTCTCATTGTTTCATATTCTTAGAATGGTCACAAGTTTTTGGTTTTTGTTATTGGTGAAGGGTTTTTTTTTGTTTGTTTGTTTGTTTTGTTTGTTTTTGCTGTCTATCCCAGTGGTTCTCAACCACTGTGTTGGAACACATCACTGTGTTCCCACACAGCAGTAACTGTGTCATGAAGAGCTGGGCAGATGGCTGGATTTGACCTGAATGAGGCGGGGGTGGTCTAGCGTGTGCTGTAGGGTTGCTACATGCCACCAATTGTGTCACAACCCACAAGAGGTTGAAAACTTCTGCTATCCTATCCTGAAGGATAATAATTTGTGTCCATATCCATAGAAGACAATGCCACTGCACTGGAAAAGCATAGTGTAATTTGTGCAAGTGTTATAAAAAGCAGTAGCTTTGAGTTAGGCTATTGGCTTACAGGAGATTAGGTGTAAAATCATGTGCCATGCTGTGGTAGCCTGGAAGATAATGCAGTCTCATTGCATGAGAAGGGGGGAGAAAAAAAAATCTTGGCTCATTAGCCGTACGTTCAGATCAGAGGAGTGAAATAGTGACTTCATTGGGGCTTGGAATTTATATTCAAAATGCTGCAGTTGCTGTGAAAAAAACACAACAATAGTATGACACAGTTTCAAAGGTCTAATAAATTAGGTTTTCCTTGGCTCGGTTAAAAATATTACATTCAGCAGTTTCAACAATGGCAGGCTTATCTAATTAAATTAAGTGCCTTCAGCATTTGTGCCAGCATCACTTCATAGGGCTGATATACTAAAGTTTTGCAAAATTGCTTATTTGGCATGCAGCTGAAAGAAATGATCTTATACATTTTTTAATACAAGTGTAGAGTTGAATAAATAGTTGCAGCTCACCATAGATCAGACTTGTCCAAGCTGCAGCTCAGGGGCTAGACTCCGACCCGCTAAGGGCCTTCATGTGGCCCAGAGTGCTGCCGCAAGAGCCTGGGAGATGGGGCTGGCCAGGGCCCGTCAGCTTCCGGCCCTGCACACAGCTACAGGCAGGGGTGGCATGGCCGGAGAGCTGTTCAGGGGCTGGATTCAGTCCCTTTCAAGTGAGCAGGGGGTGGGCAAAGGGGGAGTACCCTGACCAATTTAAAATCCTGACCTGGACATCCCCCTCCCAGTTCTGCTCTCCTCCCACACTCCTAACCCCAGCACCCCTGTCCTTTATGGCAAAAGCTCTTCTGTAGAGATTGCTACCCATCAATGTTTCTGGTACAGAGATGCCCAATGCCAAAACCTGTGACCCCTGCAGAACTGCCAGGGTTTCTGTCCTGTCTCTGTCTGACTCTGTTCTCCTCTCCCTCTCTCCAGCGCTGTTCTTCTTTCCCTGAGCCGTGCTTGGCAGGGCGTGAGGAGAGCAGGGCTGTTGGGGTCCCTGTCAGGAAGTAGCTGAGTCCTGCCATCCAGCTGATCTGCTCCCCCCACCTCACTTTTCTTCCCCTCCCCTCCTCTGCCATGCTCCCCTGTCCTATCTTGCTCCCCACGCTCTGCCTTGTCCTCTCACACAGGCACCCCTGTACACAGTGCAAGCAAAAGCAATGCCAAATATCACTCTAATTATTTTATTAAAGTTTATTAATAAGATTGATTTCTATGTCTTATCTATCAAAAAGTTTCTCACTGGCCCCCTGACTGAGAAAAGAATTGCAATGTGGCCCCTCGCTCAAAAAGGTTGGACACTGCTGCAGTAGATACACAACTGGTCTCCTGACTGGTGTAGGAACAAACTTAAGAATTTCCTAGATGTCTCACTTTTTTCTACATCATGTAGTACTACATAATTAATTTAGGACCGCCGTTTACATGCCTATTCAATTTGAGTTGGTCACATTGAATTAAATGGGAATTATCACAGGGGGAAAGGTATTACTCAGTTTAAGACTGGAAGGCAGAATCTGGTTGTTAGTTATATACAGTGTTATATCTCTTTACCCACATCACACTGAATAGTATCTTACTCCACTAGTATTCTCACTCATTTCAATGACATAACTTGGAAAGTTCCAAAGGGGCAGCCATGTTAGTCTAGTAAAGCAAGAGAAGCAAGGAGTCTTGTGGCACTTAAAGACTAACAGATTTATTAGATGAGCTTTTGTGGGAGAAAAATCCCACTTCGTTGTTCTTGCTCATTCACTGAAGTGGGATTTTCTCCCCCAAAAGCTCATGTGATAAATAAATCTGTTAGTCTTTAAGTGCCACAAGACTCTATAACTTGCAAAGTAAGGTACTGCTCAATTTAAAAAAAAGGATCAGAATGAGGCCAATATTTTGGATATAATTTTTTTTTGGTGCTGAAATATCAGCACAAAATGATTTTGTAATCTTTTTTCACTGACATTTTCAAGAGAGGTCAAAGGAGCTGAGTCCAGTTACAAGACATGAGAATCCCACCCAACATGACTTCTCCCATATTCTTGCATGTTCAAATGGGGAGGTAGTGGTGCTGTAATTGAGTTCTCAAAAATCCTAAAATTTGCCTTCAGCTAGTATTATGTGGCTCGAACATGCACTCTAATAATGTTTATTTGTCAGACTACCGTCTATGTCCACCCCATGAAGTCACAATGAATCACTAATTATTTCAGAATTTTATTTATATTAAAAAAAAAAAAAAAAAAAAAAAAGAGGAGTCCTGTGGCACTTTTAAGGACTTAAAAAAATCTGATGAAGTGTTGTTTTCTCCCATAAAAGCTCATGCGTTAAATAAATTACTTGGTCTTTAAAAGTGCCATAGGCCTCCTTGTTTGTTTTGCTGCATTAGACAAACACAGCTACCCCTTAGGGGGTTTTGTTTTGTTTTGTTTTGTTTTTTTAATATTGAACCTTTGTGCAAGCTGTCAGTGGCAAGTATGCAAAAGAAGAGAACAAACACAACACACTGTACTTTGGTAAGAAGAAAAAAATGTACATACCAAAGGCTAATTTGAACTTATTAAGATTAGAGTGGAGCAAAAACAAAAGGCAGAGATAATTGTCATGGAGAAAGCGGTATCCAATAATATCTTACTCCAGGAACACATAAGAGACTAGCTGACTAAGAACAAAAGGGCGGAGATGGAGTCTAGGGGGACTAGAGATTTGAGAAATGATCTGATAGATAGGATGTGGCTGGCATATTTTGAACTTCAAATGTTAGACTCAGAAGTAGCATTAGCCATAGTCCTGATCCTAAGAAAAATGCAGATAAAATAAAACTAACATAGCATAAAAAAAGTGAACCGCTGAGGGTGGGATGCAATAACCACTTTTTAAAAGCATGATTTAATATAGCAGTATAATGAGTGGTCAATAAAGACAGCAGGCTACAAATATCAAATATCAATCAATACCAGAGTCCTAGGCAGATAGCAGACAGCAGTGTGAAGGTTAGTTTAATATCCTGGCTAATGCCATGATCACGGAGAGAGAAATAAGGAATTAAGCAAAAGTCATCAAAACGATCTTTGCAAACTAGGCAAGCCTTACTAAGCTTTTCAATAAGGGGAAACATAAAATATAACCTGGCTGTAGTGACTTGATATTAAACATGCCTTCTGCCCTGCAGGGCTCATGTTATGGGAAAATTGTGTCTCATCATGTGGGGAGGAGATGAAAAGGAGGGGAGGTTGATGCAGAGCATAAGCCTAGGGGATATTCTGTGGGAGCTGGACATCTAAAAAACCCTTTGTGCCTTTGAAAATCTTTCCTTTTCAAATAAATAAGTTAATCAAATGTTCTTGCTCTTCTGTTTGGTGGATATTAGGACTATGGTGCAGTGACCCATACAAGGAAATATACAGAAGATCATTTCTGGGGAATTGATCATCCAGTACCCTTACAGACCCAAGGAGGAAGGGACAGAGACAAGACTCAGGAGTATGATGCTGGAGGGGTGCAGATATCAATTAATGTATGGTAGGGACAGTATGCTGGTTCCCACAGATGGTTAATGTGGAACCTACAGGTGTCATTCTTATGCCAATCCCATGGAAATATATTCAACATGGTTCTGTTTTACATGCCTTGTGGTGAACAAGGAAATAAAAAAAACTGTATTATTTTTGGTAAATATTGTACATATCTCAGATTCCGTGCTTGATATAACTGTATGACTGAATGGAGTTAAATCCAAGGGGGGTGTAAGGTAGAAAACAAGCAGGAAACAAAGCAATGACTAAGATAAGGTATCTCAGAGGTGAATAGCAACTATAAAGGAACAATGAGTGAGGTTAGTGTTGGGAAATAATTACATGCCTTTAGACAGCCAATTGAAGAGACCTGTTTTTCAAATTCCAGAGGAAACAGGGAAGAAGGAAAGAAGGCTATGGCTGCTCAGGGAGAGATTTTCCATCTGCATTTCATCTCCCTTCCTAGAGTTAGGCAAGGGCTCTGCAGAATGTGTCTATGACATTTGGTCTTGCTTAAGCTTTGGGAGGCATGACGAGCTGTAGGCAAAACTCAGAGAGGTAGGGAATCTTCTGGAGTTTAAATCCTGCCTCCCTCCTCAATATTGCCAGCGAAAAATCATGAGTTGGGCTCACCATAAATCATGAAATCAGTTTTACAATCATGAGATTCTCCACAATCACCAGTGTTAGATACTTACATTTTCTTTAAGAATGAAGGCTGAAACATCACATGTCCACTTGAGTCCAGGAGCTGGGACTTTAAGGAAAACAGTCATGTGAGTTGGCAACACTGCTGCTTGTTGCGTACCTTTGGGAGAATGAAGAATACGTCAGTTTGGGAGGAACTGTTTTAAGTCTCTTTAATCAATTGCTGGTCACAGGCAGCAGGAAAGAAGGGGTTTGCTTGTACCAGTTACAGCTGGACCTATCTGGAAACAAGATCAAGATCCAGTCTGAGTAGGAGAATAGAAGCCTGACAGCGGTAAAGTTAGCAAACCCTGTCATCTGAGTGGCATGTTTCAAGACAGTGTAAAGCACCTTTTGCTTTGTAGCCGTAACAATACAGCATGGACAGAGTATGCATGTGTGTGCGCGCGCATGCTAATGTGTGTATGTATGTGTAGTCTGGTGAGCCAGTCTAAAGCTGGATAAACTGCTGAGCTCCAAGGGGGAGAATAAGGGACAGATCACAAATGCAGCTTGCCCCTGACATGCCTCACACCAACTTAAAACACACCCTTCAGGATCTGACCAGTTGTAGTAGGAACAGTTAATGCAAACTTCCATCTATTAAATAAGGATCTAGTAAGTATTGTATAGCCAGTATCTATACCTTACAAAGCTCAACAAAAAACTTAAAGTTGCTAAGCATGATAGTGAACCAGTGTAAACCACACAGAGCAAGAACATTTGTAGTTAAATTCCATCGGACAAGAGCTCCCTACTGGCCACTTCACGTTTAACAGGAAGTAGTTAGAATTGCAAACTCCCATGTTCATTGATGCCAATAACACTGCTGATTTATACTACCTAAGGTTCTGGCCCTAAATTCAGTCTTTTGGCTGTGAAAAAGGGATTTTTAGTTCTGCTTTAAGTAAAAAGATCAGTGAACTAAAAGTACAACATGGGATAAAATGAAAACAAATATAAATGCCACCTGTAAAAACCCTCATTACTAGCAATGAGAATGTCACAGGTGAGGTGGGGGTCACTTTAGTTAGTCTGTGCTCCTGGGAAATTCCTGGTGATTGGTTTCTATAGACTGTAATGGGATTCTCTGGAAAATACTGTAATAACTTAATAGGAAATTGGAATGATATCCTTCCTCTAACTTTTGAGATGATTTATAAAATTAAATAGTGGGGATACAGGGCCAAAAGATCTGCCCCGATAACATCATTTTGCACTTCTGGACTAGCTCAAACTGACCTGTAAGAGACAGCCTTATGATTTGTTAACTGTGAGGAAATTCCAGCCTGGTGAAAAGCCAACCTCTCTCACTCTTCCTCTGCTGCAGGAGACATGTTAGGGGCCAGGGCTGGAAGGATAGAGTCATAGTTCAATGAAATGTGCCAATTCCTGGCTGATGGAATACTTTCTTGGGAACGTTCTAGCTGGTGTAATTTAAAGAAGCATAGTGGCTGCTCTGACTTACAAGGGGACAGGTTTGGCACTGCACTGGTTCCAGCTCTCAGGGAGGCATAATATAGGTGGCTTAGAATATTTTTGCATCCCTACACAGAGCTTCATTGAATGTAAGTGTAGGCCAGCTGAGCAATGGATCCACAGTGCTCAGTTACATCATATAAAATAGTTTGAAACCTTATATAGAAAGATTCTAATTTTCTATTAAATTGGTTACTACTTTCATGTAGGGTGGGTCAGATCTTGCAAAATGCGAAGTGGTGGACGTCTAGTTTTACTTACTAGGTGGGAGACATTCATCGTCGCAGCACATTGTGGGTTTTGTGCTCAGTTTAGGTAAAGCATCATGCGTACACAAAAATTTCATAACACATTGCACAAAGTGCAAAGTTTCTGTGTGTGTGTGTGTGTGTGTGTGTGTGTGTGTGTGTGTGTGTGTGT
>ML682018.1:4961288-5006796 GCA_007922195.1 Podocnemis expansa | reverse complement strand
TGTGTGTGTGTGTGTGTGTGTGTGTGTGTGTGTGTGTGTGTGTGTGTGTGCATGCGCATGATGATCAGAAATTATGGGCCCCCTCCAAAAGATCTTCTAGTCTTTACAGCATTGTTTTGAAGGATAAAAGGCAGTCTATGTCATTTATTCATTCTTCTAGAATGACTGGGAATGTTTGTAATTGCATGTATGATTATAACACTGATGTGAATGCTAAATATTCATGAAGCTGTTGACTAGGAAGTCTCTCTCTTTGCTGCAATTATTTTCAGTTTTATGTTGCTCACATGGTGTTCCCTATGGCTTTAGAAATTAGAATCTAGTAACAACAATGCATTCAATTTTGTGTGTTTTTTTTTTTTAATCAGGAAAATCACTGATTGGTAAGGGGCCCAGTATTGTAATAAGCTGAACTTCCTCAATCTCTGTTGTCTCACATGGTAGCTGAGTGCCACTTCTTTAATATGTTTAGACACCTAATTCAAATTGATTAAAACCTTAGTCTTTGTAGAGTTGGTTCCAAACATATTCAATATTCAATACTTACTTGGCAGTAAAAAATTAGCCAAAAAACATAGCAGATTGCCAAGCTCTTGGTCTGTATTCAAAATACTTAATACATGTGTGGTAGAGTCAATCCATACATTTTGAAACAAGATTAATATAGTCTCCCTTGTGTTCATCTAGGGTGGAAGGCTTCTGTGTAAATATGACCTTTATTACCAACAATCAATAATTAACAATAAAGTGGTTTAATATAATGTTTTCCATATAAATCAAAGAGAAATTTATCAGTGAGAGTAGACAATGAGAGACAAACCACTCAACTTTTCTTTATTATGCCCTCAAAATATATACACATTTGAACTAACTACTCTTTACATTAGGGGACCGTAACTGCTGGTTAAACTCAGAAATAGTGTAGGCCGGCAATGTGAAGGTTTCTGCATGGTTCTGGCAATACTCCTAATTCCTAGATTTTTATACCACTGGTATTCCAGACAGGGGCAGCTGTTGAACAGGATCTGTAAGACATGTTGAATTACACTATGGATTTTATGATGTGGATACATGTTTACTAGGAAATAGAACAAGACCAAATCCCTTTTCATTTATTTTGTAAAAAATGAATTACATTATACTGCAGCAATGTCCCAGAGCATAACTTTGTGCAATAGCACTATTGCTGCATTTGGGAGATTTATTTTAGAGTTCTGTATTTTTTTTTAAATATGGGATGTTCCTTAAACTAAATGGAAGCATAGGACTCCAGAGATTAAATGTTAGTGCATGACTCCCACAGTGGAATTTTAAGAACTGATCATGTTTTCTTTTTTCAAAAGACAAGTATTTTCATTGAAAAATTACCTTTTCAAAAATGGAGATTTCAGGAAAAATTAAAAATGTTAAAAAAGTGAAAAATGCTGTGCTACTTTTTGATTATTTTCCAAGTGTTCATTGAAAATATTATCAAAATGGTTACACATTTCTCATTTGCAAGTTTTCCTTAAAAAAAAAAGACCTAATATATTCATAAAATTTAAATATATTTTTAAAAGTCAGAGAAGAACAAAGAAAAATGATTCAACTTTGTACATTCAAAATGACAATTTCTAAATTTCATTTCTACAGAAAAATAAGTTTTTATTTTATGACCAGCTCTAGCAATTAGGAATTCTCAGCATGAAGCTCAAAGAATGCAGCTAAGCTTTGCTGTGGGGAAATGTAGCTGTATAAAATATTTCCTTATTCTAGTGCTTTACCTCACTGCTTTGCTCTGTTATTCTCTGGGGATATTGGCTTAGGAACTAGTCATGAAAATTCATGAATATTCCAGTGTATAGCCAGAGAGTATTAAACAGCCACACATTTTGTGATTCCAGTGGAATGTGAAAGTTGCTTGTTAATAAGGAAATGAAAATCTATCATCCTTTTGAGCTTTTTTTCATGGAAGTGGAAGGAGCTAAAACCTTTCATTATCCTTCTAGTTCTCCAGAATATGAAATGGCATGCACATATGTCACACCTAATAACTGGCAGGGGACAAAGATCAAAATTGCTCAGGAAACAATATAAAAAGTAGTACAGCTTCCCACCAAGTTTACTAACAAGATATAAAATAATTGGTTTGTGAATCCTAGTTACTGAAGATTTCTTTTTTATTTCTAATTTATTGTTATGTTCACTGGATTTTAAAAGGTGAAACAGAAAATTATTTTTTTGAAAATGTATGATCTTCAATGTCAAAAATACATTTTTGGTTAACATTACAGATTCCCTGAGTTGCTGAAATGAAGTATGTGGAATCAAGAAGCCACTCTCAAAATGGTGATAGCATTATATTGCATTTGCATTGCACTTTGCATCTTCTTAGCACTAAACAAAATATGGCAGCCAATCATAAAGTTTAATTGAAAATCTCATTACAATATACAGTAGACAGAGAACTTGCAGAGATTTGATTTCAAAAAGTATTGAAAAAATGGCTGCTCATACAAAAGTATCTCAAACAGTCAAATATCAAGTTTCCACTGTTATCATAAATGATTATCAATTCAAAACCTGGACTTTCTTCCTTGCTGTAACCCCCCATTGCTCTTCAGATGATCAGCTTTCCATTTTATCTTCAGGATACAGAATCCCCGCTCTCTGTGTACCTCCATAAAGCCTCTTCCATCTAGGGTTTGGAATCCTACATTACTGCTAATCTAATTTATATGACCTGAGGATTTGGACATAAATCATGCATTTTTAAATACTTTTATTGCTTACTGTGAAAAATTCCAACTTTCAAAAACATGTCTGCTTCTCTTTTTACTTACAGTGAAGTTGTTGACGGATCTGCATTGTATCTAACTAGTGAATAGAGAAATATGTTGCTAGTCTATAATTCTGGCATTACCACAAATCATCGCCCATCCTAAAACTCAAGGATAAAATCCCGGCCCTATTGAAGTCAACAAAAAATCTTGTTTTGAGTTCAGTACCCAGGGTAACTCATTGTTCAAACTATATTACTCATCAACTTAGATATTTAAGGGTTTTTTGTTTGGTTGGTTGGTTGGTTTGTTTTTTTAAGCTCTCTGTATTTAGTCAGGGCAGAAAATCAAAATCTTAATTTTTTTGGGAACACAAAATTTGAGGGAAAACCATATTGTATCAAACAAAGTATTTTTATCTTGACCATTTCAAAAAAGTTTGATTTTGATTTTGACCTTTTTTCACTATAAATTAAACTAATTTTAAGTCAAGAAGATCTCATTCCTGATAAAACAGAATATGTCAAAACTGGGTATTTCAACAATTTTGAAATTTTTTAAAAATATTGTTTTCCCCCCAAAAATGGGAAAAATCATTGAAACCTGTTGTTCCATCTTGCGGTTTCAGTTCTGACAAATCAGCAATTTTCAAGAAAAAAAAGTTGAAAAATTCTCAGCTGACACTTGTAGTCACATGCAAAGTCCTGCGCCTTTCCAAGCTTTCCCTTATTTCTTCCTACTCCCTACTTTGGTCTGCTGAAGCCTCTCATCTACGGCCTTGTCTACACTAGCACTTAGGCTGGAAAAGCTTTTGTCATTCCATGTTGTGAAAGAAACACCCTCTTGAGTGACATGAATTTTACCAGCACCAGTGACGGTTCCTTGTCAACATAGCCACAACAACTCATCTAGGTGGTTTAATTACACTAGGGGAAAGCTCTCTCACATCGCCATAACACAGGACTTCTTGGCAGAGATGGACTCCACCTATCAAGAAGGGGGAAAAGCATGTTCAGATGTCAGCTGGCTAACCTAGTAAGGAGTCTTTAAAGTAGATTTGAAGGGAGAAGGTGACCAAAGTCCACAGGTAAGTCACAATGAGGGAGACCTGGGGAAAGGGATGGAACTTAGAGAGTGCAGGGACTGTAACAGGTGGGATAAAAGAGAGAGTAATCAGAACTGGGGGGTGAGGGAATCAAATCATTGTCTTAAGTGTCCTAATGAAGCCCTAATACCTGAGGTGAGTGGGGAAGGAGGACACTTCATGGTCGAGTAAGTCAGAGTCCTCCTGATGACATGCCAAGGGGAGGCCCAGAGCCAGGAGCTGCAAGGGAGGCAGCCAAAAAAGCCCTCCTGATGACACCATCTTCACGGCCAGGCATTCACCACCAGGATGCATCTGTCTCTGCCTAGGCCCCTACCCTTGCACCAAACATCTTCACCCGTGCTCCCAGAGCCCAGTAGTCACTTTGATCTCCTGAGGATCACCTCTCACAGTATCATTGGTTCCCACATGGATGAGTACCATGGGGTTGTAGTCAGAGGGGCGGATGATTCTTTACAATCCCTCCGTAACGTCTCAGATATGGGCCCCTGGCAGGCAGCATGCCTCCTGAGAGGCCTTGTCAGGGCAACAGATGGGTGCTTCTGTCCCCCTCAGACGTGAGTTCCCAACCATCACAACCCTACGTTTCCTCCTGGGTGTGCTGGATGGGATCCTCCCAGCCTTGGGGGTGCATGGCATCTCCTCTTCCACCTCATGTCTTGTCTCTAGCACTACATAACCGTTCTCCACCACAGTGGAGGGTGCAATAAGAGCAGGAGTGGAGTACTGTCAACTGCCAGAAGTAACCAGCTGCCAGTGTCCTCCCTGTGCTAGAGCCATCTCCTCCTTCTCCGGTAGTGTGGCAGCAGTCCTCTGCATCTGGATAGATTCCTCAGCCTTGCATGTCTCCTAATGGATGGTATCAAGGAATTTTTCCAGGGCATGGATACCCCTGCCCCTACACACCTCCTCCTGTATCTCTCCCACCTGCTTCCTGAGAGATGCCACTAGAAGACACCTGTCACACTGGATGGTCTTCCCAGCTTGCTTTTCTGGGAGTGTGAAATGCAGGCCACAGTCCCTGCAAGTCCACACCAGGATCTGGGAGAGATATCTATGGTTAGATTGTCTGTCTGGATACAGGAGCAGGCGGAGAAGACAGAAGATGTGTTGGCATAAGCAGTGTGGCTCCTCTTCACCATAGCAGCCTCACAAAGACCTTCCTAAAAACTCCCTCTCAAACTCCCCTGTTTGCAGCCCCCCTGGTTGTTCAGCCACTAGCTTTCAAGGCCTTCTCTGCCTAGGTCAGCCTTTGCCCCTTGTTAAGCACAGGGGAAGAGTGATCATAGGGCTGATTACGGCTGACCAACGGTGAGCAAGGAAGAATGGTACAAACAGCCCCCAGACACACAAGCAATCCCAATCCCAAGTCACACAGTAAGTGGCAACAGTAATCACCTGTAGGAAAGACACAAACACACAGTTAGCAATTCACTCACCCCAAGGTTTGCTCTCCCTTGCTTCTTCAGCAAGGGGATTGCCTTTGCCTCCTTCTCAGGGCTTCACCTTCCCCTTCTTCCTCAAACTCCCCTGTTTGTCTTCTTAAAGCCATACTAAGGCACCTAAAGAATCTGCTAGATTTCCAAAGGTGTTGGGGACTCAGAAGACCCCCATTTAAGTCATAGATAACACAGAGATGTATGTTAGGCAACAGGAATAGAAGCCTGCCGTTTACTTGAATGAGCTTCCTTCTAAACCATAGCATACATAATATAGAATTACTTCCTTGTGTGACATAGCACTTTTACCAGTGAGTAATGGATATGTGAGAATATATTGTTCATCTAATAAGAATAAGGAAGAGTGGATATAGAGTACATTTTTTCCCCAGAAATGCTTTTCTTATTAAAACACACAAGCCTATAAATTCAACTTAAGGCATAGATCAGTTCTGCAGTGCAGACCTCAGATAAGCAGCTTAATCACAGCTTCAGCACATGTATGAAACCCTAGAGCTCCTTCAATATACCAAGAGAGTATTGTAGTTCAGCTCTGCACCACTTTTACATTGAGGCAAGGGGTCTTCCAAAAGAGATTTTTTTCTTTTCTTGAAACACAATTAAACTGAATTCTAATGTCTTGACAGTGAGTTAAGTGAAGGTATTTTTCTTCAATGAAATTGATATTTCAGCCTTTAGGATGGATACATTCCTGTTTCTATGTGTCTTATGTTATTTAAAGTGACACTGTATACATTCAGTGGAATATTCCAATGATTAGGTGCTCATCAACCTCTGTTAAATTTATACAACTATATGTAAAGGCAATGTCAAGTAGCTGGAAATTCTTTTGAAATCATCCTTTGAAGTATCTTAGCTGAACATCTTAACATCTCAGCTTTTTCTTTCGTATACTCATTTTGAACACCAAGCACTCAGACTAATATACAAAACATTTTTTTTTCAGAAATTGAAAAGCACTTTGATCATTTTGTAGATAGTAAAGTAACAAATTTAGGACTAAATCATGGCTTCAGTAAAGTGAAATTCTTTACTCTTATTGCCTTTAGTAGAGTCAGAATTTCCTCCAAAATCTTTAAATCAGCACTGAATCCCTTTTCTAAAAGATAACTTCTGGTTTGAGCTAGAGCGTATCAGCTGGATGGAGGAATCAGTGTGTGTTATGCAGGAGATCAGACAAGATGCTCATAACAGTCTTTACTGTCCATAGAAATCTGTCAGTCTGTTTGGCTATTGCAAGCCATGTAGACAGACTGCGCATTTCACAAGCTAATAGTAGCATGACACAAGCTACATAAAAAGGTGTCATATCTGAAAAGTAGGTATGTGATATGCTTTTTACTTTGAATACTAATACACCCAATTCTGCAACCCATTCTGCATTCCTTTGGAGCTTAACCATTTGGTGAGAGATTTGATGCAGCACTAAGCACAGAAGCTGCATGCTCTTTGGCCTGTCATATGTCATT
The DNA here is from genome assembly GCA_007922195.1 of Podocnemis expansa. Taxonomy (NCBI): domain Eukaryota; kingdom Metazoa; phylum Chordata; order Testudines; family Podocnemididae; genus Podocnemis; species Podocnemis expansa. Next base: position 5,000,003 of record ML682018.1, on the reverse strand, counting down.
TTGATATAACATCGTATGATATTACACACTGGAGAAAACTTTCAGATTATCTGTGCTGAACCTGGTCTTTCTGGACAGATATAAATGTGCTTCAGATACTGTTGTGCCAGCTATTGGCATATTATGTGTATAATTTTAACGTGTATAACCAATGAGTCAGAGTGTTCAGATTAAAAAAAAAGTCTTGAAAGGAATTGGTCAGCACATTCCTGTGTTTTTTTTTAAACTGTTTTAGAAATTGGAGAATCAGTATCCAGTTTGAAAACTTTCAGCCTTACCTGTTCTGACCTTCAGTTTCTCCAGCTGCAAACTAATTAGAAAAACAAGAAGATGGTTCACAGCCATATCAGTGTAGTTAAATATTACTGTCTTCAGTTTAAAGACTGAAAAAGTGAGACATGGCAGGATTAACAACTGGACCTTTTGAAGTAGTTTGTCACCTGAAGGTGCAGATAGGTATCCAATGGTGTTAAAAATTGTCAAGAACTGAAGTCCACTGCTTCTGGAAAAATACATTTTCAGATGATGGTTTATATGTTAATAGCAGTCAATAGAAGTCTTCTTATTATCTTCATAGTTTCTATATGCTAAATAAATCAGTAGTCTTATCAATATCTTCCTAACTTAATACAAAGGAGAGAGGAAGTGCATCCAGACATTGAATGGTTTGTTTGAATGCAGGAGGCAAAGTGATTCAATATAGCTCTCTTAAAGAGATGCAGGAAGTCCCCAGTTATTCACAGTTGGTAATAGACCAAGGGTAGCCAAACTTATGGACCTCAAGAGCCACACAAGTCAATTATTAAAGCTTCAAGAGCTGCACTGAGACATATAGCCATATACTTTTACCTACTAAATTGATTTGATGACGTTCTTCCAAGAGCCACACTTTTTCATTCAAGAGCCACATGTGGCTCCTGCGCTGCAGTTTGGCCACCCCTGTAATAGACTATGTCATGACAGAATTTCTACAAATGTCACTGTACCATTTGGGTAAAACTTTGTCAGTGTGTGTCCTGTTAAGGGCACGTATGCTTTCATCCATTGCCTCTGTTCCTTCCTGTCCTCTATTTCTGTCACATTAACCCTTTTATTTTGGAATAAGCACATATAGACCTAGTACAAAGGGTGACAAAAATGTTGATTTTGATTTATGTGGTAAGTACTTTCATCATTATACATACCATTGATCTTTTTCCTTTTCATTTCTGGGCACTGCTGCTACTGGTGTAAATCAACATAGCTATATTGACTTCAGAATATTTTTTTATCAGTGACTCACAGATAAGTGAGAAAAGCCAGAGTTTAAATTAAACTTTGTGTCATTCAATTTTAAACTGAGTTTACTCAGTTATTCTGTAGTGCTCAGAGACATAAAAGAAATATCCTGAAAATTGAAGGGCATCGTGATTTCTAAAAAAAATAAGTAAAAATATTATTTTGTTACATCAATGTCTTCACACTAATTTACTCAAGCTAAATATTTCACACGTTTATTTGCCTGTCACATTCTAGACTTTATGGCTGACGTGTCCTCCAAATGGTCTCTACCAAATAAATGGGGTGTGTGTTTGATGAAAGAGGTAGAGATTGCAAATAATTATAAATATGGTAATTACTCATCTTGTTTATTATGATAGCTCCTAGAGACCAGCAGAGCATAGGACCCCATTTCGTTTCATACAATACAAATACAAAATAGTCCCTGTCCCAAAGAGCTGACTAACAATAGAATCACAGAAGTTAAGGAATGTTTGACCTTTTTGAGCAGTAAGCCCTTCTGACTGTTATCTAGAATTCATGCTGCTTCTTTTACTTTTCCTGGTCATAGAATTGTGTCTCTTAACACAGGGGACTAGTCAGGCAAAACTCAGATTAAGACTGAGTGATACAGAAAGCTGAATTTAAACTCTGGCTTTTCTCCCTTCACTGTGATTTACCAGAGAAAACTGCTCTTTGATCTAAACATAAATCACAAAATGGAATTTGCTGAAGAGTGATTTTCTTCATCCTTCACATGTAAATTTTCCTTTTTATTTAGTTTAGCTTTTTACTCTCTCTATATATAACACACACATAAAATAAAGATTTAATTTGTAATAATTCACAAATTAAATGGCAGACTATTTACTTACATAAGCCATTTAATTAGTGGATTAATATACCAATGAATCTTTTGCTTTAATAACTGATGATATATTATGTAATATGTACCATGAAAACCTCTTTCTGAACGTATTTGCAATCATCCTTTTATACCTTAATGCAGGGGTTGGCAACCCAAATGATAATGAGAACGAATTTTAAAAATTCTTTCAAAGATTGAGTGCTCTGAGAGCCATGGTCAGTAGGTGGGGAGTAGGACCAGGGTGCCTGCCTCAGGGTCCCCTGTGGTGATAGGGGGAGCCTGGAACCTGGTGTGGGCCACTCACAGGGTCCCCCTTGCCAGGGGGCAGCCCAGAGCTAGGAGCCACAAGGGGGCAGCCAAAGAGCCACATGAGGCTGTGGAGCCACAGGTTGCAGACACCTGCCTTAATGTAAACAAACTATTTATTTACTCTTTTATGAATAGAATTGCTATGGTATTAAAGTACATAATGACCAGCTATCACTAATTGCTGATGAGAAAATACATATTTCTACACTGAGAAATAGTTCTCTTAAGTATCCAGAAAAACAATAGCTCACAAAAAAAGAATGGAAATTGATATTAAATCCATAACATTTCCTCATATAAAACATAAGCTACAAAGAGTTTTTCTGAGTGAATTTGTGATAGCTAGGAAAACAACCAAGCTCAAAAAGAGTAGGTGCGAATGTGCAAGTTGAACAGTCAGTGCTAACTTGAGACACAGTTTTCATATTTAGATACCAAATGGTAGGCATTTGAATCTGTGTGTAGACACCTAACTTTTCTTTTTAGACATCCAAGGGCTTATTTATGCAAATAATCAACACTAGCATATGCATACCAGATTTTGGCTTTGGTAATATGTCTCTGTTTGTTATATGTTTTTGTCCATGACCATTTTATCTGAGTACCTTCTACATAAAAGATCTGAGATAAAGCTTTTTTGTTTGGTGGTTTTTGGGAACTGGCAGGAAGAGCACGCGGTTAATACTTTGTTCAGTGTTATGATTATGGTAGCAAAGCTATATCAGAGACATTCTGTGCCATTTCCTAAAGAGTCAGACACTGAATTCATTATCTTTGAAAATTTATTCCATACCCGGATCTCATTCACTGAGAATGTTTTATCCCCAGCTCTGGCATATCTTGTTCTAGTCTTTGTGAGTAACTATGATCTCTGTTTTACTGTTGGACAAGGGAACATAACTTTAATTTCAGGGCTATGGTCTCAGTCTCTCAATGAAAAGTTTCTGGTTTCATTTGTTTCAAAGCATTTCTCTGCAATCTTGCTGTTCTGGTTTGGATCATTGTTAGGTGATCCTTATTTTTATTCCCTTGTGGGTAGGGCTTTTGTCTTCACAGGGCTTTTTATAATTAACATTTATCTTTGGTGTGATATAATTAATTGTCACTGTCATCAAGAGCCTGAGATACTGAAGTCAGAACTGAACCTGTAATAATTTATATTTAAATAAAAGTTTAAAAAGGAAATCAACCACTACACAACTCAATAACCATTTATTATCAGTACTTATGCCCCTCATTACTGTAGTATCTGAATACTTCATAATCTTTAATGTATTTCTTTTCACAACACCACTATGAGGTAGGTGAGTACAGTTATCTGCATTTTACAGGCAACACATGAAATGTGCAGCAGAGTTAGGATTCAAACTCTGGTTTCATGGTAGGATGTTAATAATATTATGTGTAAAACCTGCATGGTTTGAAATATACAACTGGTCGTATGGAAAAGCACTAAGCGAAGCTTTCTCTAGTTCTGCTTGCTGTTTGTCGAGTGCTCACTATGATTATGCCCCAAAATAGGTTTTACTCCTGATCCCTTTCAAACAGCTGAAGCCTAATCTTCTTTACCTTGCTGGGAAATTAAACTGTTTCTCACTTTTTACCCATCCACCTCACATGGCTTATAGCCTGAAAGCATTGACACCATTTTTATCATTACCGCATTCTGACCATTTAATGTTTTTATATGGGGTAGAAACTAATCTTGTCCATCCCTCTTCGTTATTAACTACTGCTTTCATCTGTTCTGTGGTGTTGAGATTGGCATGTTGCACCAGGGTTTGTGTTTCCAATGCAGCCCTTTATTATTCAGTCTACAGGAAAGACAAACAGCAGATATAAAATGTAATCATGCTTCATTCAAACTGAATCGCTGTCTTATATGTTTGTTCACATTTACAGCACACTTTGTATTGTAGTCCATAGGTTCGATGGTGTTGATAAGTTTAACTGAAATCCCATCAGACAATGCATGCCTGTGAAGGCTGCCAAACGCCTATTGAAAAGCAGTGAAATTGACAAGGTGACCCTGCTATTCCATATATTTTTCTATTCTGCTATTTAGTGTGAATATCTAATCTATCCGTGATCTTGGCCATGAATCCATTCTGTTCTTCCATGAGCTGTACAACTGCTGTCTGTTTCATCCTGTTTATTATCATACTACAGAATATGATTGTTTCAGTCAGTGAGACTGCTTGAGGAATAATAAAGTTGCACGTGTGTAAAAGTCTTTGCAGAATTGGGGTCTGAATGCACAGTTAATGAACCCATTAAATTCCCTACTGCTGTGTATTAAATCATCCACTATAATTGTAAATAACTTCTACATCTGGTTGACTTTAACTTTGTGTTGCTTGTTTTTTAAATATTATTACCTGAACTGGCAAACTGGTGTGAGGCTGACAACACATTTCTTGTGACATGAATAAAAGTTCAGTATGTTTGTATGACATAATCCAGAATACCTCAGTGTGAGGAAAAATGTCCAAAGATCTGCACAGATAGCTATTAATTCAGTACAAAGGGACAGATCCTCATCTTATGGAAGTAGCAGTAATGTCATTGCAGGTTTTCCTTGTGCTGGTAGCTCCTGCTCAAGCAGAAGTTTAGTGCCAAATTATGAAGTTGAGCAGAAATAACAGGGAGATGGCTCCATCAGGAGGCCAATTCTGAATGAGGTAATGAGACTTCTGCCAAAAATGAGGTAAAGTCACAGTTATGAGTCTAAGGCCAAAAAGGATGTGCCAGGAGACAAGGTCTGTGTTCTCTTCTGACACGCTTTTGGTGACTAACGGTTTACAGAACTGGCAATGAGACACACACACAAAAAAGAGATGATATTTTTGTTCACCTTATGGCCCAATGCCCTTCTTGCCAATGTGCAAAGACAGGAATATGTAGATTCAGAAACAATAAGTCTAAAGAAAGCATCAACTTTTTTTTTTTTTAAATGGGGGTAAATGATCTTTAGCATTTTTTAATAATGGAGAAGAGGAAAAATAAGGTATGGTTTTTAATGGGTAAGTTCAGATAGGTATGGCAGGCCCTAGCAAAAGTAAAATCTAGTCAGTTTCAAGTGGCCGGCCTTCAGCAGTGAAGGGCGTGTGAGCACAGCTACTTATTGGTACTTTAGTGTAACAATGGTAAAACAGTGTAACAAAGTCTTTAGTGTAAAAATGGTAAAACCAATAGCTTTAAAAACCCATAACATCAATGGGAAAGGAAATCTGTCTCTTTATGTGTAATCACTATAAAAACACAGCTGGATGTGAATCAGCAGTTCAGTCCAGTGACATTGTGCACCTTCAGTCGCAAGCAATGAAACAGCCCCTTTGAGGTCCATAACAGTAATCAAGATCATGGTTGCAGCAGCACATGCTTCTGTTGAAAGGGTGTAACCAAAATATTAACTTACAACCAGTACAAATTCTGTAAATTAAAAGAACACTCTTATGTCTCATCTGAGTGATATGTGACTTTCCAAGAAAAAAGGTGTGGTCTAAAATGAATATAAAACCTAATCTACACTTAGCAATGGCTATGCCACTAAAACACTCCTAATGTGGTCACCGCTTATACTGGCAAAATAAAGTACTTCTATGATTTCAAAATTCTTCACATTGCTCATTATCACTGAATAGAATTCTTCAAATGGAGAGAGGAAGGAGATTTGAGCTTGTTTATATAGATGTTTTCTAAACAGTATAACTCCTGTTTTCCCAGGTTGAGAACAAAATTAACTTTGTATGTCCCTCCAGCAGTATTTTTCAAGGATTGGACTAAAAATATGTTGATGATACAAAGAACAGCATGTCAGATCTATAAACACAGGGGATGTGTGGTGAGGCATATTTCCCATCCCAGCTGGGACTGATTACATATAGAAGGCTGGGTGCAAGCTGACCCAAGAGTGGGGGTTCACAGAGCAACATGGCTTGAATTGGGGCACAAGAGAGGGAAATAGAGTGATACAGCTGCACACCAGTCCAGACAGTTGGAGAGGAATGTCACAGTGGTACTAAAATAAAAAGATTCTCTTTGAGAACATTGATCTGGTTTCATATACATACTACTGTAGTTTATGAAGCACAAAGATGTTCTTCAGAGATACCCTGTGGGTCCATATTCTTACCTGGCACTTCTATCACAATGCCAAAAGAAAAGAAAAGAATGGTGATCCAAGACAGCAGCTCTATTACTACTGGTGATTGAATAAACCTTTGCTTTCAGAGACATAAGAAGCAGCATGTGTAGTATTTTGTGGTAAAGCTGTCCTGGACAAATGACACTGTGGAGATGCATTGCTGTGGATCTTGGAAAATCAGCTGCTGCATGTACATAGGCAAGCATAATAGCCAATTTTACAAAAACCACAATAGTAATGAGTGTGTGTTTAGCTGATGGCAATACTGAAAGAAGCAGCAGTAATGATTTTAATCTCAATTTATAAATATTTTTATACCCATGCAAGATTATCTTCAATAAAATAAAACTTGTAGTTATGGAGCATTTTTCAAACAAGTCACTAGATCTTGGTGAAATGGACTTTGTGCACCCATGACAAGAGTACTTTCATCTAAACCACAGCTAACCCAATGCACCTGTGTGTTGACCCAGAAATTCCTGATATTCCAGACCTAAAAGTCTCTGGTAAAGAGGCTGACAGTCATGCCTATCGAGTAGGGGATTTATAATATTCACAACTGTATAGTACAATCAAACTCATTTTTATCACTGACTTAATAGCCAGATTCTGATCTCAGTTATGCTGGTGTAAAATTTGAATAACTCCCTTGACTTCAAGTAGAGATTTTTCAGGTAGTACACCACTGTACCTGAGGTTAGGGGTTAAAGTATAATTTGGCAGGCCCCAGAAACCTCCTAATTGAGCAGGCCCCCCTCTTGCACAGGTGGGACCCCCCTCCTGCACCCCAGCTCCTGTCTCCAACATGCCAGCTGCCCACCCCAGCTCCTGCCCCCACCCCTGCTACTGCCCCCATCCTCCCACCATGCTGCACCCTCTTCCCCTGCTGCCATGGGCCAATTCCCTCCCCCACACCCTTTCCCCGGTGGGCTGGCTTGCCTGTCCGCAAATCCACCTTCCCAGGGCCCCCTTACCTGGCTGCAGGGTTCTGAGCATGTTCAGTGAGAGCCAGCTCAGGGAGGGACATGTAAAATCTCCCAGCTCCCTGTTGGCCAGAATGCAGCGGAACACTGTTCTGGAACTTGCTATTTTTAGGGGCTCCATATTCAGGGTAGACCCCTAAAAATAGAAAATGGAACTGGATCGCTGTGTTCCAGGGCCCACTATTTTTAAATGTTGGGCCCTGGAATGCACCATTCCAGCTCCATTTTCTATTTTTAGGGGCCCTGGAATGCTAAGCCCCTAAAAATAGTGGGCCCCAGAACAGTGTTCCACCATATTCCTGCTTAGTTTAACCCCTGCCTGAGGTTAAAATTTATATATACTTTGAACTAAATTTTGATCTCACTTAAATGGATGTAAATTTGCAATAACTCCATTTTCATCAGTGGAGTTGAGATGAAATCACAAGTAAACTCAGAATATATATACGCTCTTATCATGCTGTCCCATAACAGATTTGTTCTTTTTGCTTGTTGTCTGCAATAATTACTTGTTTTTTGCATGTCCTTGGACACTGTTTGAACAGTAGGATTTGGAAGGGCATCGAAGTCATTTATTTTTTAGATCAGTCCTTAAGTAACTGGTGAGTTATTTTCTGTTCATATTGCTCATTTTTCTTTTTCTTTCTTTCTTTCTTTCTTTCTTTCTTTCTTTCTGCTTTGCTTGCTTTGTTTCATATGCGCGATTTATATTAATGACCTGAGTCTTGGACTTCCCAGGAGAAAGGTACTTGTGATTTGTCTCTAACAAGGTTGTAGAATTGGAAACCAACTTTGGAGTAAGTAGTTTTTAAGAGATAATGTAAAGGTTTATTATATACATGATATTAAGGTCTTCAGTGCTCATGACAAAATTATGTTTGTAACATCCAGAGGGGTAGCCATGTTAGTCTATGTCAGATAAAATAAGAAATCATGACACTTATAAAAAATATTTATTAAAGCATAAGCTTTCATGGATGTGTCCACTTCTTAGATGCATCTAAGGAAGTATGTCCTAACCTATTAAAGTAATTACTTTAATAAATTTGTTAGTTTTTATAAGAGTCACAGAATTCCATGTTTGTTATTTAATCCATTGTTCTCTCTATTCCTATTGTTATTCTCATTGTCTTTGTTTCCCTTTCTTTTAATGCTTATGGATACTTTGTTCACTTATAGATGATTTTAGTCTCTGAGCCTCTACTTCAAACTTCTTATTTTAGTCCTGCTGGGAAATAGGACTTTAGTTTTGCAAAACACTTCAGCATATTTTTTAACTTTTTAAGCAACTGACTTTGTCATTCTACTCAGTTGAAGTGAAGCTTGTACATAATAGCCTAATTTAAAAGATACTTATGCATGCACATACTTTAAGCATAGGAGTCTCCCCATGCAGTTGAATGGTGTCTCTCTCTTATTTAAAATTAATGGAGCTTGCTGAATCAGGTGCTTTGCTGTGTAGGGAGTGCCTTACGAATATGCATAGCTGCTTTTCTGAATTAGAACGTTAGATGTATCTATTTATGTATAAGATTCTAACATATTATGGAGGATCAGATAGCTTTGTTGGAAAAGTGAGAGTTATATACTGCACAAGCACTTAAAATATGTCTTTGGAAGTTGTTTATATTGAAACATTGGCCCTTCTTTACCGATAATTGATATTCTGTGCACTGCATTAAATGAGTCTTTATAAAGCTCAGCAAATCACTCTTCATATTAGCAATTCACATTTGTGTCTTATTTATTTGCAAATACACATATATTATGGCCTAGGCTGCAGATGGCAGAACTTTCTTGATCTACATTTATAATGAGAATTTCATAAGCAGTCAACAGTTAGAGAAGCTAACTTCTTTTTTTTCTATAAGAGCATAAAAATAGTTGCACTAGGTCTTATCAATGTTCCACCTAGCCTAGTGTCCTGTCTTCTGACAGTGACCAATGCCAGATGCTTTAAAAGTTTAAAAGGAATGATCAGAACAGAACAATTGTTGAGTAATCCATCCCCAGTTATCCAGTCATAGTTTATGACAGCTGAAAGTTTACATCCTTCATTGTCTTGGCTAAGTAATACCCATTGATCAACCTGCTCTCCATGAATTCATCTAATTCTTTTTTGAAACCAGTTATATTTTTGGTCTTCACAGCATCATCTGGCAATGAATTCCACAGGTTGATTGTGTGTTGTGTAAAGTAGTACTTCTTTATGCTTGTTTTAAACTTGATGCCTACTGATTTCACGGAGGGTCCTTGGGTCTTGTGTTATGTGAAGAGGTAAATAACACTTCCTTATTGACTTTTCCCACACTATTAATAATTTAATAGACCTTTATCATATCCTCCCCTTAATTATCTTTTTCCAAGATGAACAGTCCCAGTATTTTTAATCTCATCCAGTGTGGAAGTTGTTCTATCCCCCAATCATTTTTATTGTCCTTTTTGGGGTGGTTTTTTTTTTTGTTTTGGTTTGTTTTTGTTTTTGTTTTTTTGATTTTATATAACTTTTTTGAGAAGAGTTAACCAGAATTCCATGCAGTATCTGATGTGTGGGCATACTATCATTTTTTGCATCCCTTTCCTAATGGCTCCTGACAGGCTGTTATGGTTGTTTTCTTGTTGTTGTTGTTGTTGTTTTAAACATCTGTTCAATGAGCAATAGCAATTAAAAAAAACCAACCCACTATCTGTAGTAACTCCAAGATCTCTCTTTTGAATGGTATCAGTTACATTAAATGCTGCCATTTTATACACTTGGAATTATGTTTTCCAAAGTACATTGCTTTCCACATATAAATATTAAATTTCATCAGCCATTTTGTTGCCCTGTCATCAGAGGTGTCACTGCCATAGGGCCCAAGGGGCTGATGCCCCTACTCATCTCTTTTCTAGCCCCACCCCTAGCAAACCCACACAGCAAATCAAGCCTGTTTACTTTCAGTTTAGTTTTGTTGCCTGCTTGCTGACTCAGAGTGAGCAGCTAGTCAGCCCTGCTTTCCTGGAGCATGTAGCTCCTCTAGCCAGTGGTGTGGGGGAGGGAGATTTAAATTCCTTCCCCCCAAGGTAGGGCTTTGTGTGCCTGATTCAGCTCTGCTCCCCTGGCCACTAGTACAGGGGTAAATAGTGGGGTCCCCAGGGCACAAGGGAGGCAAAGGGAAACTGGGGGGGCAGGGAGATGAGGTTACAGCAGGCCACCCAGGGTCCTGGGCCCAGCCTGGTGCCATGGAGGGTGAACAAGGGCTGGGGCAAGGGGGAGGGGTGAGCAGGCAGGCAGGCAATTTTGGGTGAGAGACAGCAATAGCAGGGGAAGAGGGTGAGTCAGCAGGACCCAGGTGGGACAATGGCTGCCTGGGCTATGTGGTTTGGGGGCAGGTAGGGCACACCTTCAGGGATAGCAGGCAGTTTTGGGGCAGTAATGGGGGTGGATGGTTTTGGGCCAGGTGAGGCAAAAATGGGCAGGGGGGGTGGGCTAGCAGGGCCTAGGTGGGGAAATAGCCTGTGGCAGCTGGGGCAATGAGGGAGGCAGAGAGTTTGGGGCCAGGGGGGCACAGAGTGGGAGGAGTGGGAACAGGCAGTTTTGGGGCAATAGTGAGGGTGTCAGTGGTTTTGGGCCGGGTGAGGCAATAACAGGCGGGGGGGGTAGGAGGGCCTAGGTGGGGCAATAGCCATCTGGAGTAGTTTCAGGCCAGCCAGGGCAAGGGGTTGGAGAGTGGTTTGGGGGAATAGTTGGGGGGGAGGGGAGTTTGGGGCCTGACAGAGCAATAGTTCGGGGAGGGAGATGGGTGGGGTTTGGTCAGGCAGGCCAAAATAAGACTGGTCATTTCAAAATAAAAAAGATTTGGTCCACACGTTTTCTTATTTCAAAATGACGGGCTTGAAATAGGAGCCGTCATTTCAAAACGGCTTAAACCCCATTTGTTTCAAAACAGCAGTTATTTCAAAACAGGTGGTTTTGAAATAACACCGTTTGGACATGTTATTTCAAAATAACCAATATTTCAAAATAACGTTTGACCTTCGGTTGAGCCCCCGTCTGCTCTGGATCCCAACTTGCAGCAGAGCCAGAAAAGCACCCTCCCTGGGTCCTTATTCCCCTGCCTGGCTCTCCAGGGGACAGCCAGGCAGGTGATTGGGTGGCACATGGCCCTGCCAGGGGGCCATGTTGCTGCACCTCCCAGGGTGCCCCTCTCCGGCGATCAAAATAGCATTTCCATACACAGGGCATGCTATTTCGATTTGAGGGGCTTGACTTATTCAAATTAATTTTTTTTTAATTCGAAATAATTCATTTCAAAATAAGGGTTTTCTCCATGCTTGCTTGTTTTGATTTAGCATAAAGAAGGGACTGAGGGTTTCTGTAAGGAGGATGAATCATATTTGAGAATTGTTTATTTTTGACTGTCTAAATTCAATCCACTTATACTAAATTTTCAGATATGTAAATACATTCAGCACAGCATGATGCCTTCAGACATGTGGGCCTAAGTGTCCTGGGATGCACATCTGTGCACCTGAGGTTATGATATCATTTTTCTATTCATTTATACACTGGGATTGTATGTTTTTATGTCAATTACACCATGCAAAGTTTCTTTGTGGATATCCATAACCTATTCTACATGGTTACTGTGATGATATGTTCCCTGCAGCAACAAGAAATTACCTGTGCAAGAAAGCAGGGTGTAACTGATGTAAAAACATGCAACCCCAGTGTATAACTGAACAGAAAATGATATGGATCATAACCCCAGGTGCAAAGATGTGCATCCTGTAACGCTAAGCCTAGGCTGGATGGCTGGGGTTGGAGGTTAAGGGGGGGCTGAGGCAGGGGGTGGGGCTGAGGCCAAGAGGCAGAGCTTGGACCTGGTGGGGGGCCTGGGCCCCAGTGAATCTTCATGTGACACCTCTGCCTGTCACCCATTTTTATGAGATCCCTTTGTAGACAGCTTTAGATTTAACTGTCATGATTAAGCCTGCAGATCTTTCACCTTCACTTTTTATCTTCTTTTGCAGATCATTATGAATGTATAGAACAGCATAAGTCCCTGTGCAGATCCTTGTATCGTGGTATCTACCTCTCTGCACTGTGAAAACTGACCATTTATTCCTATTTTTTTATTTCCTATCTTCTATTCAGTTACATATCCATGAGAGACCTTCCCTATTATTCCATGACTGCTTGCTTTGCTTAAGAACCTTTGGTGTGAGAACTGGTCAAATAGTTTCCAGAGTACAAGAAAACTATATTAACTGGGTCTCCTGTTTCTAAATCCTTATTTACCACTTCAAAGAATTCTAATAGCTTGTGAGGCATGATTTCCCTCTACAAATGCCATGTTAACTTTTCTCTAACATATCATAGTCATCTATCTGTCTGATAATTCTCTTCTTTAATGTAGTTTCAATCAGTTTGCCTGATACTAAAGTTAGGTTTACCAGCCTGTAATTACCAGAATTGCTTCTGGAGCCTTTGAAAAAAAAATAAATAAAAGACATTATGTTAGCTACCCAACTTTGTGACAATCTTCATTGAAGTTGACAATCACAGGTATGAACCACTCCAGACAGCTTGTCAATATGTATCCATGTAACTTGACGATAGTTGAAATCCCCTATTTTCACTGAAGTTTTCTGTTTTTGTAGTCTCTCTATTTTCCCTGAGCACTTCACAGTTACCAACACCATTCTGGTCAGGTAGTTGGCAGTATATTCTAACTGCAATACTCTTTGTAGACAAGCATGGTCTTTCTATTCATATAATTTATAGGAAACAGTTTTTTTTTTATTATATTTGTCTCTCTGTGTGGGCATACCCTAGAGTAAGATACCCATGGCTACACCATATAAGCTGACACAGGCTCAACAGGCTTTGGCTGCAAGACTATAACATTGCAGTGTGGACGTTTTGGGCTTGGGCTGGAGATGTTTTGGGCTTGGGCTGGAGCCTGCAATGAGGGAGGGTCCCAGGGCTGGGGATCTAGTTAAAGCACTAACATCTGCATTGTAATTTGATAGTCATACAGCCTGAGGCCTGGAAGCCCAAGTCAATTGACATGGGTCAACTGCAAATTTTTATTCCATCATAGATGTACCGCATATAGTGCCATTATAGTTTCATATTATACTTTTATGAATTAAGTCTAACTGTTCTGCCACTGATTTTTAAAGCAATGATGGGTAGCACTAACTGTACCCACTGAGTTTATAGTTTGGCTTCAATGTTAGCTGCCACACACAGCTTTGCCAATGCACATTTGTTACATACTATGCTATGACAGCCACTTATTAGAATGGCATTTTCATGGATAATTGTTTATTTGGAGCTTGGAATCATACAGTAATTGAGTGTCATTTTCTAAGATATTGTTGGGGAATTTTACACTTTGTATCAGATATAAAATCAAAACACAGATTTTAATATCTCCAGGTGGTTCAGAGAAAGAAACTGATTCTGAATAGATTTCACTTTCACTAGACACAAGCATCCTGGTTCCTCCAGAGCTGCATTGCCAAGGATTTTATTGGGTCTATGCAAGGGATCCCATATGGCTTCTGACAGATACTTCAGGATCCATGGGAATTGATGTCTGACCCCATTATCTCTTAATCTGGAAACAATTAGAGACCAAGTCCTCCCTTCCAGGTGGACATTTGTATCTTTTCCACTCATTCTTGGCTATTTTCCATTGCCATTCCAAGTTTTTAGGCTAGATGACCCCTCTAAACACCTTCATTTTGAGGGGTGAAATTCATTATATTCCTAGATTTAGCTATGTATCACACAAATTTGGTGACTCCTCACTTTTACTTTTGGAAATAATTCACAGCAGAAATAAAGAATTATGAATCTAAGGTTCTACAAAGATATTTACAGTAAAATATTGAATTTCAGCTTTCCTGTATGAATCCCTTTGTTTGGAGTGCCTCATCTTATCTCTTTTCTTTGGGGGGGGGGGCAGGGCACACACTGCATCCCATATTTGGGCTTTGACAGTTGCCATGGTATGAGCTGTACATACAATTCAGCAAACATTATAGCACCTATGAAAGCTGCACCAACAAAGGCCCTTGAAAGGTGCATGAGATGTACAATATCTATTTAAAAGCCAGATTTCCTGTGCTATGTTTTATGCATTAGAAAGGTACTATACCATTTGATAAGAGACACATGTTGTAGGAAAATGGTTTCGTTAAAAGGTGTGAAATGTGCTTTCACCCTACTCCATTTCTATTTTTATAAGGATCTGTTTGTTAGATAACCAAAAAATAAGAAAAGCAGAACAAAAGTTTTAAATAGTTTCAAGTGGCAATTCAATTTCAAGACAGTTAACAACAAATCATGGTGGATTGATGGAAGTCTGACATTAATATGTAAACCAGCATCACCAATTCTCATGATATTTTGTGGTTTTCTTAAAGCTTATCTCTTGGAGTTAAGTTCAGTATCTCAAGTTTCAGGATTTTCAAAAGTAAATTTCTTGCCTTCAGAAGGGTACATAAGAGCCTTAAAACATGAGTATAAAACCCAGAAGACAAAAGAAACCCCATATTCTATGGGGCCTGCCTTATGGATTTTGAATGCTTGAGGCAGGCATTCCTGATAATATTTCCAATCTTCCTGCACTGAACCTGACTAGTTTAGCTGACCTAACGGTTGGAGTGTTGTTTGAGTTGCATCATTTTCCTCACACTAACAAACAAACAAACAAACAAAAAATGAGGGGGAGCTATTAGACGTCGAAGATGAGATGTGTATACTATACACATACTCAAATGTGTGAATTTATATGATTTCTTTTACTGGTTTTGGATTATTGTGAGACTGCAGGTGTTAGGAGGTCATTGGCTTCCAATTCCAGAGGGTGCCTACTAGAATATTTTCCCTTTGTGGTTACATATATTGAATCCATGCATTCAAAAGCATTTTGTTCTTTTTCTTTGACTCTATGTACTTCTTCCACTGTAACAATGTATTTCAGCAGCACTCCAAAGGGACAGATACAACTAGTAATTTTCAGATGGAGAATCAAAGCAAACAGAAATTCACTATAAACAAACTTGGATTTAAATATTGTTTGAACTACTTCTAAAAGGGAGGGGGAGATAAACGTCTTATGTCTCCTTCCACTTTCTTAAATTTCTTAAAAGTCTAAATGGAAGCTCAGTATAAAGCTTGAAATACTGATGAACTCTTATCTAGTATGTGTCTTCTGTTAAATCTTGTTGATAACATCTTTTTCCCTTGTGTTACAGCAACAATTAATACAGTAAAATATGGTGATATAAAGTACATAAGAATAGTAGTACACATTGATTAGTGATTCAACAGTACTGTAAGTCACACATGATGATCTTTATTCTCCTTTCTCTCATACAGGTACAAAAATGAGGGACAGCTCCACGGAATTAAAGCCAGTGTAAGAAAGAAGAGAATCAGGGTTGTGGTGAGTAAGTATCATTATAGCTCAGTGATATCTCCACCAATTTTGTATCTAGTTGACATGAAGAAGTGGTGTAATTTATAGCCAGACTGACAGAGTAGCAAGAAAAACACCTAATATATGGTATAAGGCCATGTTGTGCCTATACAGCTGTAAAAACACTCATTTAGCCAAAGTATGCTGACAGGAAAGAGACAAAATACACCCACGACTGGCAGAAGCTATGCTGGCAGTTGAGGTCCTCCCACCAACATAGCTCTGTGACACAAATGTTGTCAGCATAAGGGGTTATGTTCCTCAGGGGTGTAGTTTTTCATACCACTAAGCAACAGAAGTTTTGCTGACATGAGTACTAGTGTAGACATGGCCTAAATTATGTTTTTGGGTTAAGATTTTAGCTGGTTTTAAAACAGTAGTACACCATTGGCTTCAATGAATTACTCTGATTTATAGTGCCAGAAGTTACATTTATGCATACTGTTATTTATCAGATAATAGATTGTTATATCACACATTTATTTTCTGGTAAAATTAAAAATGCACAGTTCCCTACAGTCCAGGGTTGACATTTAGCCTGATGTTTCTTTGCTTAATGCATAACAAGAGGATGGTATTAAAGAGGATAACTGACTGTCAGTGGTAATTTAGACTCTATTGCAATTGTAATTGGTAAAGTGCTTTTATACAGTGTTGCAGTGTAAGCTGAACTATTTTGACCATTCTCTTAAACTGTAAATTGAAAGCCACGAGAAAAAGAAATGCCATTTCATATAGTGATTTATTTTAAAAAGAAAGAGAGCAAAGCATACTTTGAAATACATGTCAGTATAACATTATAGCTTGCACTTTAAGTAGTTTTTTTTTGTGAAAACGAATATTTTCTGAAATAATGAAGTAAGGAGGGATAAGTTGTTATAGGACTATAAAATTACAATATTAGGTAAATTATTCTCTCCCTACACTGAAGAAACATACAATAACACACGCAATGGCCCTTTTTCAGCATTTTTAAATTACAGTGCCTGGTTAGGAGTCAATGAAAATCTATTCTCAATTTAGTTTAAATCAAATGACTCACAACTCTGTATAAGGTAAGTGGAAGAACTAATTTATTTCTAGTACACCTGATCCTACAGCACAAAACAACAAACAGATCTACTCAATGTGATTCAGTACTTCATACATGAAAAATGTCCATATACATTTTGACTTCTTCTTTAGCTGCCAGTTCTACCTTTTCTTGCTAGGTATGTGCTGCCATCAGGGCAAATTTTGTTTTTTATTTAAAGTCACATATACATGAATCTCTTTCTCTTTCTCATTCACTTAGACTATGTCTGCACCTAAAACCTTAGTTTGGACTTGCTTGGCCCGAACTAAATAGTTTATATTAGTTTGAACTAACTTCTTAGTTCGAACTAGCCATGCATTTTTAAGTTCAAACTAACTTTTTAGTCCGAACCAAAAAAGCGCAACTAATTTGAACTAAAAGATAGTTTAACTAAAAAAACCCTGATTAGTTCAAACTAACCGCTAGTTCAAGCTTATTTAGTTTTTTTTTTTAGTTCAAACTAGTTTGGCTGGTTAGTTCAAACTAACTGCTTAGTTTCAACTTATTTAGTTTGAACTAGCCCATCTACATGGGGCTAGTTTGAACTAAATGTGCAAATGAGTTTGAACTAAGCAATTATTTTGAACTAACCAGTTGAACTAACTAGTTCAAACTAGTTTGGCTGCTTAGTTTGAAGTAAAAAACTTTTTACTTCAAACTAGCCAAAGCCTCATGTAGACAGGGTTCAAATTAGTTCAAATTAAGGCTCCTCAATTCAGACTAATTTGCTAGTGTAGACATAGCCTCACAGGTACATATATACACACATGCATACACAGACTAACTTTTTACATTCTTTCCATGTCCATAAGCATATGTATTCCACAGTCATAGAACATACTATAGCATTTGACCTTTGTCACATCACATATGTGCTCCAGAATTTCAACATTAAATTAAAAAAAGTAAACCCAAAACACGAACCAAGCATAAAACAGTTCAGTGCTACCTCCTTGGATAGATAGATACCTAAATTAATGACTTTAAGATTGTGAACTATACTATTCCTTTCAATAACTTTGAAATTTAAAGAAGTCATTTTAATGTTAGCAGTATTTCACAACTGACCATTTTAGCAGGTATAGCCAGATAATCTGATGGAACCAAAGTGTATCCCATGACTCCCAGGGTGCCAAAACCCTGCTTGACTCCCATATAGCTGTCACTATGTTCAACTTCAACTCTGGAAACTTTTGTTTGGAGAATAGCCATCTGAAAACCAGCTTGCTCTAACTTCCATAAAAACTATCATGTTAGATTTATCTGAACTCCATTTATCTAATCTTTCATCTTTACCTATCAACAATCTAAAGAAGGAAATAAGAATCAACAATATCCTTTCATAGTTCCATTTTAATTTTAGTATGATTTGGTTTTGGATCATTATGTTCCCAATATCAACATAATTATATTATTTATGTAAAAGGAAGAAAAAAATCTTTTCTTATACTCTGTCAAGGTCTGTAGGATTCAGTTTCAGAACTCAGTCCTACAAGATGCTTAGCACCATGCAGGATTATGCCCTCATTGCAATACACTCAGGAAGAGAGCAAAGGAAAGAGAAACTATGAGGACAGCAAGCCATATTCAGAATGGATGCTGTACAAAATTTTCAGTATAATTTTTGCTGGTGAGTTGAATACACGGGGTTTTCTTTGACAGCTTAAAAGCAACGGCAGCATTTCAAAATTCATGTCACTTGAAAACCAATGCTTGTTTTATAATTTATGAAGCATTGCATCTCATTATTTTATGACAAGTTGTAGGAAGAGACCAAATCGCCTGAATCTATTCTACAGTTAGAACAAAAAGTATTCCACTTTTTGATGGAAAACCTGACATGGAAATTGCTTGAAAAATCTGGATTTCATTTATTAGCAGAATTTTCAAAGGTTACAATCACATTAGGGTGCTTACTTCCTCACTCATATTTTTTTAAGTATACAAAGGGTGTAACTTGTTGTTACATGATGTACAACTACCTCAACTCAGTTGGTAAATGTTGAAAATTAAGCACAAAATCTTTCACCTTCGTATGAAACATTTATGTAGAAATAAATGCTCCTGAGCATTGTACATAAGACAGAATGAAGTCTAAGTAGACATGTAATATATAGCAGTGATATCTCAGAATTCTCTAGTCTGTAGCTGGATCCCAGATGTGCCATGTTTCCAAATCACATCTATGGGTAAGTTTACAAAGACAGTTGAGTCTGGCTTGGGCTTTGGCCTGAAAAATTACTGTAAGGATCTTTGGGCTTGGGCTGCAGCCTGAGGTCTGGGACCTTGTGAGGTTCAGTTAATTTGGGCTCACAGGGCTTAGGCTCTGTCCTGAAAAATTACTTTGTGGATATCTAGGTTTAGTCTTCAGACTGAGCCAGACTGTGTACACAATTTTTAGCCCTGAAGCCCCTCAAGCCCAAATTAGCTGACCGAAGCCAGCTGTGACCATGCTACTGATCTTTTATCTCTATATAAATGTACCCTTTGAGTGTACATGTGATTTACACAATAATGTAAACATCTTGGGGATGGGGAGTGAGAACCCAACAGGGATAGGTTTTCCAAAAGGCTGACTAACCAATCTTGGGAGCAAAACAAGCTCACCAAATTTGCAATCTTCCTTTCATACTATAGACGTCTCAAGAGTTGAGGAATGATTAGAAACTGGGCTACTGAATAGTTTGACAGAGGTTTTCTGGTTTCCTAGGCATTCTAAAATCTTTAAGCTACATCTGCACTATGAGGTAGGGGTGAGATTCTCTAGCTGATGAGTATTTTTCCCTAAGCAGGGGAATCACACCCCTAGCTCATAGTGTAGATATATCCAGGTGACCTAAATTTTTACAAAGAACAGAAATTTTTTCAAGAAGGAACAAAAATTTGTGACTAGATTCTATATTAAAATAAATGCCAGGAATTGTAAGACTTAAGCCAATGGGAGTATTCTCCATATTGTTTTACAGTAGTGCGTGCTCCACCTGTGAATAAATAAGTGCTTTACTGTCTCTATTGTTTTTTCCACTGCTAGCTGAACATGAGTAAGAAAATTTGTCTGTGTTCAGTTGTTTGCCTTTTTATTGCAATGCTTTACAGAACTGTGTGGAATATGCCAGTTATGCAAACTAAAATCAGTCAGCTCAATTAATTTGCTCCCCCTTGAGATTATCTGAAGTGAAAGAGCAATTGCTAAGCAAATCTCAGTGTAAACATGGTGCAATTCTTTGGCTTCCTCAATCCCTTACAAATTGTACAAAATTGCATCGTTTCACCGCACTTCAAACTATACAACAAGAACACTGTGCAGTAGTTTGTGAAAACAGTGCATTTTCAGGGACAACTGTACCCCTTTCCAAAACACACTCAATAATATAAGACTGTCAACTTTTCATTTCCATCCTCAATTATAATAAAGTGCTTTTCTTTAAGTGGGGAAACACATGCAAAAATTGCCTACTTATCTCCCCTCTTTCCAATGAGCACATGCATCCCTGGTGTAAAGGGGAACATCATAAACTAAAGAAGTGGAGTGCATCTGATGAAGTAGGTTGGAGCCCACGAAATCTTATGCCTGAAAAAATCTGTTAGTCTTTAAGATGCCACAAGACTCTTGTTGCTTTGGCTGCACACAGACTAACATGGCTACCCCTCTGAATAACATGTGCTTTACAGATATGGGGAGAAAAACAAAATTAGCTGAAGGTAAAGCTAAAATTTATGTTAGAGTTAAAGCAAAACATCGCCTGTTCTGTTTGTTTTCTCTATTTAAATTAGCTTATTTTCAAGATACAGTGTAACAAGAATTTTCCTGAGGGGTAGCCGTGTTAGTCTGTGTAGAGCAAAAACAACAAAAATCCCGTGGCACCTGATTTATGTCCAAAGAAATCTGTTAGTCTATATGGTGCCACAGGACTCTTGTTTTTAGTGTAACAAGAATGCGCTTCTTGACCAAAGACCTCTGATTTCTATCCCTACCCTATAGGCCGCTGTACACATCTAAATCTAGTTGAAAGAAATGGGGTACTTAAACCAGTCTCCCAGTCAGTAACAAAACATGCTTCTGATTCCCTACTTTGGTCATCACTAATCATAACAAAAAAGAAACAGCCCCCTTTATTACACATCAGCTACTCTGATCCCCATCTAGCCACTAGGTCTTTTAGAGAAATAGAGTCTTCTGACCCCAAAAAGACAGCTACATCACGCAGAACAATATAGGCTTGGATCTTACCCAAAATTCCATGCTGCCAGCCAATCCTTTACTAACTATGCCTAAAGTTTTAATATAAAAGTAAACAAACAAAACATGAGAGAAGTTAAAGGGTCAAAGTGAATCATATACATACAAATGATTGAGTCCATAGAAAGCAAATCCTTGAAGAATCTGTAGTTTTCAGGTTAGCCCAACTTCTCTGGTAGGCACCCAGCAGTTGGGTGGGCCTCAGTCCTTTGTTCAGTTCCAGAAAAATAGTTCCACAGGAGGGTGTTAGTTGCAGACAGATAGAAGGCTGAAGACTGAAGACAAAATGGAGTTGTGGACACTGCCTTTTATCACCTTTGGCTCTCCCATGATCTCAGAGTCCTTGCCAAATCAAAATCGAGTTGAGTCACACAATGAGTGTGGGTGACTGGTCAAACAGGTTTCTTCCTAGGCCCAGTGTACCTGGGAGCTCCCTTGATGGGCCATAAGGAAGACAGTGTTTTTGCAGACACCCAGTTTGGGATTGCCTTAGAATCAAATCACTTGGCATGCACATAAAACAAATAGATTCCTAATTTCTAAAACAGATACAATACCTATATATAAATCATATCATCATTCCTAGCAGATTTCAGCCTTCCTACTGATACCAAACATGGCATATCACATATGGACTATTGCAAATATGAAATTAATATGAAATTAATTATATAATATAATTAATGTTAATATTAATGTGAAAAATAATCATAAACAGTCCCCCCCCAGACCTGAACAGCATTACAGAACTATTTAACCACTATTTAACATTTTCTGTTGGGCAAAAAATGAACTCAGAGATCAGCACAGACAGTTCAAACTGACAGCTAATAGGTGCATAGGATCCTTGGTCTGTTATGAACCTTAAAAGCTGTAGACATTAATTACTAAAGTATATTTTTATCTGGATTTTAAAGTTTGTATTAGTATGACCATAAATAAAAATATTAGAAGTAGATTGAATAAGGAGGGCTGTCCATTTAGGAAATTCATTTCTCTTGGATCTGAAATTAAAGACAGAGAGTGTGTGCAATATAATATGCTACACAATACTGACACTGAAAAAAAAATATTGTAGTGTGTTTTTCCCCAGATGCAGTGCACTTGTTTTAATATCAGAAATAACTCACAACATTTCAACTTACTTACTCAAGTTGCTCTGGCAGTTGGATGGATTTAGTATTCAATTGCATATGACAGATTTTTGTGAACAGTGTTTAAAAAAGCATATACCTGGAGTGCATTGATTTAGAAGGGAAAAAGGCAATAAAGAATGCACACAAAATGAAAACCATTTTGTAACCATAAAGTAGGGTTTTAATAAAAGCAAAATAACAGAAGATAGAGATAATAATTTACATTTCTATATTAAAAAATGATGTGTTAGCCACTGCAGATGATATCTTTAGATAGTATAATTTCACCTCTACTGGCTTCAATGCATCTATAATAATTTACATCATCTGAGAAGCTGGCCCTATATTTTTTTCAAATACTTTTCCTTTTTTAGACCTCACACAGCATTTTTTTAAACTGTACCGCTATGACAACTTTGAGATAAAATGTTTCACAGATATATTAAACAGGTTTTGTTTATAGGGATTTAATTAATAGCTCTGTTAATGAGTTCTGCTTCATTTTGTCTTCACTATAATTTCATGCCTCAGAGCCTTTCCCCCTCAGTTTCAACAATCTTTGGCTACATAATACATTTTGCTTTGATTACACTTAATTTTGTATCATTCATCATATATTATGGTTCCTCATGGAACTTCAGAGTCTGTCCTCCTGATGATTGTATACTGTGGCCCACCTCATCAAAGAGATTGATTTCAATGAAAATTAGAAGCCTACATTACTTTGAGACTCTATGGCTAATGCCCTAATTCTACAAATATTTATACATATGCTTAACTTTACACACTGAGTAGTCCCACAGAACTCAACAGGACTATTCACAGTACATAAAATTAAAACATGTGCTTAAATCTTTGAAGGATTTGGGCCTGGGTCCGTGGAACAGGTTTGTTAAAAAATTGATCACATTCAAGTTTTCTGTATTTCAGGAGCTATAGAAATAATAACATTAAATAAAATAATAATACAATGAATAATACATGATTATGGGCAGAGCTGTGTCCATGATGACAAGTGCAATTGAAAAGTATGTGTAGTCTGGCTAAATGATAACTACAGGTATAGAACAGGGTGAAAAAACACCAAAAATATTTGAAGGAAGTTACCTCCAAGGAGAGGAAGAGATTCTCTAGTGTATAATCTGAAGGTATAATTAGGATTAGAAGGATGAAATTTTGAAGATTGATAAAATTCAGAATAAGGTACATAACACTATGGAATAGTCACAAAAGAAAAAAGAAACCACCTTTACTTGGGATTTTTAAAAGTAGATTATTATTTATTAATAAAAGAGACTGCAGGAAACAATCTTGTACTTGTAGGGAAATGAACTGAAAGATCTACCTAATCTATTCCAGGTTTAACCTCTATAATCCTTTGATTAAGGAACAAGGATCAATAAATAGTTTCCAGGTAATATTCTATATACATCACTTGAGTTAGTAATAGTAGAGACCATGGTACATTGTTATATGATCAGAGGCACAACTAAGTGTTCTTAATAAAATATGCTAATTTTATTATATGATATCATTAACATACCTTCAAAAACCAGAGTGTTTGGCCAAGTGTGCAAAAGTGAAGAAGATAAGTAAAAACAGTTTAGCTATCTTGCAAGTATGTGGGCTTAACTCTGGTAAGTATCAAATATTATGATTACTTATTATTTATTATTACTTGTTTTTTAAAAAAAAACAACAAGGAGTTGTGTGGCACTTTACGACTAACAGATTTATTTTTTGCATGAGCTTTCGTGGGAGAAGATCCCACTTCCTCAGATGCTTCGAAGATGGGTGAACTTACAGAAAGCATCTGAGGAAGTGGGATCTTCTCCCACGAAAGCTCATGCAAAAAATAAATCTGTTAGTTGTAAAGTGCCACACAACTCCTTGTTGTTTTTTCACTGGACTAGACTAACATGGCTATCCCTTTTGAAATTGACAAGATGCAAGGCACTTGTTTTTTTAGTAATTATATTGTAAGTAGTGCCCCAAAGCCCCATAGAGAGTGCAGGATTTATTGCACTGTGTATTGTACAAACAAATAACATTTACATAAACAAAACAAGGAAGATTTGGTTTATTATCTATAGCTTCAGTAACATGATTCAGTCTTTTTGATGCAAGTTATTTTTCAGTTCATGTCAAATAGAGCATTAAGGATGCACTGTTAAACACTCCAAACATTGCCAGAAAAATGACCTATTTAAGCATGAATATATAATCTTGTCATAGCTTCCAAGGCCAGAAGGGACCTCTGTGATCATCTAGTCTTGCCTCCTGTATGTCACAAACCATAGACCTTCTCTCAAAATAATTCCTACAGCATATCTTTTAGAAAAACATGCATTCTTGATTTGGGCACTGACAGAGTAGCGGGGACGGGGGAGAAGGGATTCCCCCAACCCGTGCTGACAGCGCAGGGCCAAGAGAATCTTTTCTCCCCTGCCCCCACTGTGCTGTGTGTTGCAGAGGTGAACAGGGAAAACATCCCCTGCCAGGCTCCTGCCTTCTGAGCCTGGCATGGGGAAAAGCATCCCCTGCCCAACTCTAGCCCCAAAATGACGAGAGCTAGGCAGGGGGTGCTTTACCCTGTGCTGGGCTCAGAGCGCTGGAGCCTTGCAGGAGTTTGGCTGTGGCAGTGGCCCTTTTCAGCGGCCATCTTGCCGCACTTCCCATGTGCCCCCCCCCCCCATTTGAACTGGCAAGTCCAGTCTATGGATATGCCAGTTTGAACTGGATTTTCTAGTGTGTCTATGTCAATTCAAACTGACTCAATTCAAACTAATAATGATTAGTTTGAATTGACTGGGTCGAATTCATTCAATTTGAAGTAACACTCTAAGTATAGACATAGCTGAAGTGAATGACACATCTTTACAACTGGCAGTACCACACTATCGATAATGCTTTGCTGTATTCACAGGTTAAGTATATCTTTCTGTTCAGTGAGTGGAATGAATAGACAATCAAGTTACATAAAATAAAATAAAATAAACAGTTATTGTGCCTCACCCATTTCCTGGAGGAATATTTTAAAGAGGGAATCTGACTGCTGTGGAAGAGGAGAAGGATACAATTTAGCATACTTAATTTTTTGTAAACATTCCACAAATCACACTAACAATTTCAGCAAAGGACATCATATGCTTCTGTAACTATCCAGGAATGAGGCATATACATATTTTAACCATAGTTAAAGAATAATTTTGTTTGACTGGCATTATATTAAAAAAATGTGCTACACGAGTGAACTAAAAGAAACTACTAAAATTTTTCAAAAATACTATTGTTAAGGGTGCAGTGTCAGGGGTATCTGAGTAATGATAAGACAGGAGAGAACTGGGTAAGAGATAAACAATATATTGATTAATATATTTTCTAGATGAAAATACAGAAGCAATGGAAGTGTTCATGTTTAAATCAGATTTTAAAAATGAATATATGACATGAAGAAAAGCTCTGAAAATTCACAGATGAAGTTGGGCTGGGAATAATGGCCAATGTTATAGAATATTTCAAGCAGATAAGAGGCCCAGAGAGAGCCTCCTCTTTGGTGAGTTAATAAAGTGGATATCAAGTGCAGTTAAATGCTGATAAATGATTGTTATCATTTAGAGCAAAGAATGAAAACTGATTTCTGTTAAATAGAAGGAAGCTGACAGGAAAAAATGGCCTGGGATTTAATGGTGAAAGCTCTTAACATAAAAGCTCAAAGGAAGACATTAGGTTCATTTTATTTATTTGTCTGGCACATGAAATCCAGTCAAACCACAGTGTTAACATTGAAGTAGGGTTGTATTTATTAGACAGTATTATTAATTATAGCCTAACATTTGAACATCTGAGATTGTAGAATGCTTAGCATGAAATAAATGAACAACAACACTAGATACTGAATATAGATCCCAATCAAGCAATCATCTTTATGAGGAATGCTGTTGAAGTAAATAGAGCTCCAGTCAGAGTTAGCAGGGCTTGGGTCTTAGGCCATATTTCAGCACAGTGCTTAAGTATATGTTTAAATTTGGGCATATACTTTTATCACATGGACTAATTTAGAATTTAAGTACTTGGTTAATAGCCCGATTCACTAAAATAAGCCTATATTGAAAGAGCATTTGATCCCTCCCAACCCTGTTTCTGAGCTTCTGTGTCCTTAACTTTAAGCATCTTTTTAACTTTTAATGAAGTCAATAGGAAATAAGCAAATCCTTGAGTATGTGTTTAAATTTTTTCCTGAACAGGGATAAACTTAAACATGTACTTAACTGCCTTGAATACATTTTTTTTCTGTTTTAAGTCTTGTGTTAATCCAGTTTGCCAAAGTTATTAGAAGACAGAGAAATTGGAAAAATCAAAGGAAACAAAACCACATTGCTTATGAGTTTCAGCCAGCCACCACCAGGAATCAGGAAGGGATTCCCTCTTCTCTCCACCTGCAAGGTATCATGTGAAGTTACCTTTTCCTTCTCTTTGCTGAAGCCTAAGGGATAGCCACAGCTGGTTCTTGTTTGCATGCTTGGGATCAACTGACCTCTATATATAGGGTCGAGGAAGAATTTCCGTCAGGTCAGATAGACAATAACCTTCGAGAGTCTTGCATCTACCGCTGCAACATGTGGATTAGGGCCAATTCCCAGGATTATCTGGTAATGTCTCATGTAAATATTTCTGTGCCATTCTGTGGATCTCAAGGATTCTGTGTTAGAATTCATCTGGACACACCATCCATGTGCAATGGTAAATACATCTTCCAGAAAACTGACCTATTTATGGGTTCCGCCCAAAAGCTCTATTATTAAGTACAGTGTGTAATTTAATTTAATTTCTTTTCAGAATTATTTACCAGTCCTGTGAGATAAAATAGAAAATTACATTTTCCATTGGGCTTGTTAGTGACAATAACTTGATGCAATTTCTTTTTGAGTTATGTTCAGTTTTTATTATATGAAACTTTTACTCATAACACTAGTGAGAAGGCAAAAAGCTATATGAAATATATATGAATGTACTTGTTCATGGTTTATGATTAACCATAAAAAATGCTGAGTTTTGGAATGGCTTAGCTCTTTTATAATGTCCTTTATTGTGTCTCCAGGGATTGATATTTTATATATTAGGAAAAATATATTCTATTCTTATTGTGAATAGAAATTAAAACTACAATTTATTCACAGGACATTTTTATAGCCATGCTCTGTGTACTGCTAACCATAATCTTGCATGAGGCTCAGTGGAAGTGATTTGACTATAAAATATGGTGCATCTGATATTATATGGTTTGCTACAATACCCCATAGAACCTATTTGAAATGATCACTTTTAATGCTTATACTATTTCCTACATGTACAGGAAGGAGTTATTTATGTATGTAAGTTTTTCTTATCTCTTCTTTAAAAGCCATTGCACCAGGAGTCTGGTTTTGAGAACACAAGTCAAAATGTTGGAGTAGTAGTCAGGCTATCCTTTGTAAAGAACTCTGCCTACTTGTCCAGTTTCCTACCTCACTTTCACTATTGCCCCAGGATGAATGAAATATCAACGGTCTTGTTGCCGTTTCAGTTATACCAATTTTACACAGCCTTCAACTTCCGATTTATTCTAGTATAAGTGAGAGGAGAACGAACCTCTAGGATTTACAGTTCCATCAAACTTTCAAGAAATCCATGAGGGTAAATATCAAGGCTTTCACATTAAAACTTCTCTGGACATGTGGAAAAATATTCCCTTATTTTTACCAAGGACCATTTCATTTATAAAAAAGAATGTGGTAGAATATCTCCAAATCCCCATATCCTCTCATGCTTGCAATCAGCACAAGTAGCAAAACCAAAAAAGGATACTCTTGTCTAAAAATCAGACACAAATTAAAGCCCTGGTTTAGGGAAGTATATCTATTTGGGAAAGGACTTAATCATATGTTAAAACTTAAGTATGTGCTTAAGTGTTTTCCTGAATAAAGAACCTAGACTCTGCATTTTTACCATATATTAAAAATGGTCATCTCAAGTAGAATACCAAAGTAACAAAAAGAGAGGGTTCAGGGAATCAAAACAGAAAAGAAAGGGATACATACATTTTAATATGGTTGCCTTTTGCCATGCATATCTCAACAGATTAGATTTTTTACCCCAGTGTTCTTTAAAGTCTAATGTAGTGTTCCATTTCTTGTAGAAACTGCCCAAATCCTCTTTCTCCTGAAGACCTACTACTCTGATGGTAGAAAATAGCTTTACATTTGTGCAGCTGGGCAAGGTTGGCATGGAATCAGCCATCCCAACCTCTACGCATAAAGGAAAGCTCACATAAAATATTTCTTTTAGGCATTTGGTATCTAGCAGTTCAGAAGAACTGTTATCTTTATGCAAAGAATGTCATAAAGATGAAACACCTTTTAAACATTTCTTAGGCCAGATTGTAATTTCCATCTCCCCTTTGTCTACTTAGTTTCTGTGATTTGGTTCTTCTTTTTGAAGTTCCTGTCTCATTATAAGTTGCTTCCTCATATAACTGTTTGCTTGGCCTCCCCCTTTATGTCCCCTTGAGCTAAAAAGTCATTTATTCTCTTTAAATTTCATTTGTTATATTCTTTTACTTATGAGTGACATTACAGAGCATTTTGTAAATGTGTACATTCAAGACATTGAATACAAATAAAATATGTTGTATTACACTATCTAAACCCATGCTGGGTGCAATTTAAGAAGGTGATATAGCCTGATGAGTAATTGTAAAGAATACATGTTTTCTGGGAATACCCTATACATATTGTACCAAAGGAAACTGTCCACACTTAGAAAAAAAGAAACATAATGTTCCCTCTGCCCCTTTGCTTGCTGTTTCAATAACAGCAATCTCAGCACAAGGCATTTCTTTGCAGTTAATGGCCCTTGCACATATGTCTCTGCTGTCTAACTCAGGCGAGGCCCTAGGGCCTGGCAGGGGTGGAGAGTATTAAACTGAGTCCCAAGGTGCTTAGGCCTAACCTCTGTTTATCAGTGTAAATACAGCTCATGCTGGGGTCCCCATACGCAGGTTCTTAGAGACCTCTCATGCTATCTCACAATATTTTGGTAGAATGTCATTTCTATGCCAAGATGGAACCCGCCCTCACATCCCACTCCAGTTCAAGTGCAACTGTACAGCATTTAACCCTTCCATTTTATTCTGCCTGCTCAACTGAAAGGAGAATTCCCCCCCCCCCCCAACCTCCTGCATCTCCTGAATTTGTAATGGCAACCAACACAAATGTCTACACCAAACATACTGCTACTCATTTTGGGAGTACGTCAGGTTTTGGTTAATCGCTGGAATATCAAATGTTAAGGTTCTATGTCCAGCTAAAAATGCTGCAATGTTCCCAGTTCCATAGTTTGAGCGATAA
Source organism: Podocnemis expansa (assembly GCA_007922195.1). Taxonomy (NCBI): domain Eukaryota; kingdom Metazoa; phylum Chordata; order Testudines; family Podocnemididae; genus Podocnemis; species Podocnemis expansa. The sequence goes on along the minus strand of ML682018.1, from coordinate 4,970,120 downwards.
TATAGCAAAACTGTTGAAAATAGAGCAGCTGTCTGCCTATCACCAGACAAGGGCACTGCAGGTGCATGTGAGAGAGGATTTCAGTCATACAAAGGTGAGGGGATTTGCAATGTTTTCAGTTATATCTGTATGAGCTATCCCACTACATAGTGTATGTTGCTTTTTGGGCTGGGGGGTGGGGGTGGGGGTGGGGGTGGGGGTTAGCCTATGAATTTACCTTGTGGTTGTGTGCTGTGGTTGTGACAGACTTGCCTTCAGGGTCTGTGTGTGTTGGAGTACTTTTGCATTTTGAAGGTTGTAACCTTTTTTGGATTCTTGCTCTGAGGAATTTTCTGATGACATTTTGGAGAGACAGCTTGCTGCAGAACCAGCAGCAAAAGCGCAATAGCCCTACTGTGACAGATGCATTTTTCTGGTTGAATGTCATAGTTCAGCAATCCATTACTGTCATAGGTCCATTCAGGGGCAAATGGCTCATGTCTGGCTTTACAAAACTTATGAAGAGCACAGCAGGCCACACCAATGTGAACGGTATTGATGATACTGTGTAGACATAAGCCTGTGGTATTAAAGAGATGTTTGGTTTTTAAGGCCTACAATCAAGCATCAGATGGCTTTGTGATATTGGCCTACATGATCTAGCTTATGTGTTGTAACACACCCTGAAGACCCCCTTGGGACTTTGTAATTCTTTGTATTTTCATCAAAACAAGTAGTTGAATATTCCATGTAGTCAATTATATTAAAGGAAGGAAAATACCTTTGATTGTAAATGGAGCATGTGTGCTTTTCACATATGAGTTAAAATAAGGGGGAAAAAGAGCAAGGTTTGAATAAGTGAAAAATTGGTATATGTATGTGAGACAGAGAGCAGGCATCAGCTTCAGACAAATCACAGCTGGAAGTATTGTAAAACAAAGAGGGGATGAAGATAAAGTTTTACAATTTAAATGGCTAACCAGCTTGAATAAAATTAATTAACACCTGAAGATGGAGATAAAAGGACAACAAAGAGATGCTGTGTTTGCTACAAGCATGAGTGATTAAGCAACAGTCACATCAAAGAGAAGCAAGGTGAGTAAATGGAATGCATAAGCTCGAATGGGAACATGATCCTATAAGAAGGACACAGCAAGATGGAAACTGTGCATTCAGCTCTACAACCATATTGCTGGAGCATCAGTGCACACCACTGGGACCCTGCTACCCCACCCCCCTTGTGTTTTTTTTCCACTTGGTCAGTGGACAAGCATGAGCAATGAGTCTGATATTATAACATCTGTTTTTACCTGTGTGTGTGTGTGTGTGAGAGAGAGAGAGAGAGAGAGAGAGAGAGAGAGAGAGAGAGAGAATGGCTGGGAAATTGCTGTGTCGTCTTAAATTGATTCTCTTGCTTTTAAAACAAATAGATGTGTTTTTGCCTGTTAAAAGTTCAGTTTGTATGTGTTCACATTCCCTTATTCCCCTAAATAAAATCCTGCTAGGTGGGTTTAAAAACAAAAACAACAACAACAACAAAAAAATAAGGTTTAACAATTAGAATCCAGATGTGTCTGTAATCAGCGCCAGCGGGATTCCAGTCTGTTAAATGCACAAATGAACTACCATTCTCAACCTTCTGAGCATGTAATTAAACCTTCTTTTGACAAGCCCTCTGGCTATGTCTACACCTAAAATCTTAGTTTGGACTTGGTTAGTCAGAACCAAGTAGTTCGAAAGTTAGTTTAAACTAAGTGCATTTTTTAGTTCTAACTAACTTTTAGTTTGAACTAAAAAAGCACGGCTAGTTCAAACTCAAAAACTGCACTCAGTTAAAACTAGCCTATAGTTTGAACTTAGTTACTTCAAACTAGAATGTCTCCATCAGGCTAGTTTGAACTAAACATGCAAATGAGTTTGAACTAAGCAGTTGAGTTTGAACTAACCTTTGCTTAGTTTGAATTTTTTTTTCCAGTTCAGACTAGCCAAAGGCTAGTGGAGACAGGGTTCTGATATTTTAGTGTAGAGATAGCCTCTGAGATCTGGCTGTGATTTCATAAATCAAAGCAAAAGCTGGGTACTTGAGGTTCCTCAATATAGCAGTGGGGATAGTTACTCCATTTATAATAATTTGGTGGGACTAGTGTTCCAGCCTGTTCATGAATATAAACTCCCAATGCTCAAGGCCCTGCAAATAGTGTAGTGGCTTTGTGCTGTGACTTAATACACTGAAAGTCCTAGGTTCAAACCCCAGGTGGTTGGACTTGATGATCTCATGAGGTCCCTTCCAACCCTGTGATTTGATTGATTGAGAATATATTGGCATAAGGAGTTTTTCAAGTACAATCACATTGACATCCCTAATTTGGCCCCTGTAGTCCACCAGGATCTGTATAATAATAGAGTAGTGCCCTTTATGGTTCAAGTTCTCATATGTTTCTTGGGTAAGGCAAACTACGAGTACATGAATCCCATCAATGGTCACAACATAGTTTGGAAACTCCATTATCTCAAAAGCAACAGTAACTTCATGGATATTGTTTATTGTTTATGCCCAGCACCTTTGGGTTAATCACACATCTGATTGTCTGTGAAACTTCTGCAACCAGTTTACTCACTGTTAGCTTTCCCATACAGAACTAGTTAGTAACGGACTTGAGTAGACAACTGTTTCTGGACAAGTATTGACCACACCTCATTTGTGTTTCCTGAAGCTGGAGAATTAGTGATAGATACTCACAAAGCTTCAGAAAAGTAGATATCTTGATGCGAAAGTTTTGGACCACTACTGATTATCCCAGGTTTGCTTGATGATGTAATCACACAAGTCTGTGCTTCTGGTCCTGTTAGTCTATGTAAAGGGCATCGGTGGCTACATCCAGAGTCATGAACAGTTTGATACTTCTATGTCTGTATTATCTCTCATCCGCTTGTTACTTGTTAGCTCTGTGTTCCTGAGAATCAGAGCAGAGTATCCGGCCTGTGACTCCCCCTGCACACCTCCCCCCAACCTCTGTTTGAACAGAAAACCAAAAACAGTGGGAAGGCAGTGGGAGACATCCTTATCTACCCATATCCAAAAGCCATCAGCACAGTAAATGGAGCTTCATTTGCATTAAGTATGAAGAACCATGCACCAAAGCAGGAACTGCACTGGACTCTGGGATTAAAGAAGCAGGAACCTCACTGAACTCTGGGATTGAAGAAGCAGGGAAGCATTGCATGATGGGGGATCTCACACCAAAACTAACAAACTCAGCAATTATCAGACTATTTTAGTCATAGACATGATAATTGATACCCAAAATATTGAATCTGCCTAAATGTATTGTGAGTGTCCCTGAACCATTACCCTACCCCCCAGCCAGGAATATGTATTGTCCATTTAAACAAGTCCTTATAAAAAAACCTTTATCCATATCCAAGTATGAGGCCTGACTGAACCCTGAGTCCTGATGCCTGGATCTAAAGCTGTGCCAATTTCACTAGGACTTTGCCTTTTCTTTTCCTTGCTGATTGTTGTGACAGTTTTGCCTGTTGCCATCCAGCTTCTGACCCTGATATGCACAGCCTGGGAACCTTTCTGCTACACACTGGTGAGATCCCCCTCCAACTCTTTTTCTTTTTCTTTTTCTCTTCCTCTTTCTCTCTCTGTTTGTTTAACTATGACTGCCTCTCTCTCTAGGCCTGATACAGTAGAATTTAGGTAATATTGTAGCTGGCTGTTTTTTCCTTTCCTTGTATGTTTATTAATGCTGTAACTGTTTGGGTATTTTGGGGTATTTTTCTGTTTTTGTAATTATTGCAAGCTTTAGATGCTTAACAATAAAATGCCTTCTGTAATCAAGCCAGTTGCCACTCTTTTAAAACATCATTCCCTCTCCTTCATGTTCTTCATTTCCTTATATCACTTTACAGCAATGCTTCTGTTACCTAGCCAAAAGATCCCTGTGATGCCCACAACCCTGTAAGGTTTGCTCATTGATGGGGCTATCAGCCTAATTGACTCCAGGTACATATAAGGGTAACAGCTGAAAAGTGTTGTGTGACCAAGCCTGCTCAAGATCCATGATCAAGCCTAGTCTGCTGCAGTACAGGGGCACATAAGAGTAGCAACAGAGTAGTGCTGTGTAACCCAGCCGGCTGAGTTTGGGACCTTATAAGGGGTTGGCTGAGAGTGCTGATAGACCTGATCTGTTCAGACACACCTTGTTAATTGATGAATGTGTGTTTTGGGTGGTTATTTGAATTTGGGTTTGGAAGAATCCAGTCCTGGGAAATCAAGGTCCTGCAAGGGTGGGTCCATTGGGAGAGAGCTTGCAAAAGGGAGGAGTGAACTCCATATAGAAACAGACATGACTAATAGAATTGAAATCTCCACTGCCTCAATGAGGAAGTAACCCTAATAAATGAGCATACCCCAAGTTGGTGGGCAGAGTTGGTAACACTCCTCTGCAGTCAGGTTTCTTTGATGCATCAGAAACTTCTGCCAGAATGTTTCCCTGAGTATTGTCAGATGACCCTGTTGCCCATTTGCTGAAACAGGAATGAATGAACAAGCAAGAAAAGGTATTCCAAGGATGACTGTTCCAGGTTGTGGAATCTGGTTTCTGGGACCATGCAGACCCAAAACAACAGATTGCTGGGCTGTGACAACTTCCTTTAAAGTTTTGGATGGTCAGTCAAGCTTTCCCACACTGCTCCAGAAGTGGGTCCTCAAGAGGACACAGAAGGGCAGGGCACTAGGAAGCCTGGGGTCTGGCAGTTTGACTCTGACCTGCATAGTGCAGTGTGGATGCTGGACCCAGGGTTTGAGGCCAGGGTCTAGAAATTCTAAGCCTTTCAGCAATACATAGTGTAGACACATGAAACCTGTGTCCCTGGACTTGAGTCCAGTAATCAAGGCTTTATATCGCATACCCAAAGAGTTATTTTAAAAACCTCTGACCAGGTCTTCAGCTGGTGCAAATTCATGTAGTTCAAATTGATTTCACACCATTCCGATTTACACCACTGAAGGATCTGGACCTTACTAGGCATAGCCATTGCTGAGCTGTAAGTGTTTTAAGGTATAAATGGCAGGGTAGAAGATTTTTCATAATTATTAGATTCATAGAATGACAAGACTGGCAAGGACCTTGTGAGGTCATCTACTGCAGTTCCCTGCATTTATGGCAGGACTAGGCCTCATCTAGAACATCACTGATAGCTGTTTGTGCAACCTGCTCTTAAAAATCTCCATTGCTAGAGATTCCACAACCTCCCAGCTGGCAATTTATTCAAACATTTAACTACCATGATAGTTAGGTAGATTTTTTCCTACTGTCCAACCAAAACTGCCCTTGCTGCAATTTAGGCTATGTCTAAACCGGCAAATTAGTCTGCATTAAGGAGGCTTAATCGAGACTAATTTAGCCCATGGCAACACTAGGCTTTCTTTAGTTCAAACTAAGTTACACTCAGTTTGAACTAGTAAGTACTGGTGCTTATTTCAGGCTAAGTGCTTAGTTCAAGTGTCAGTTCGAACTAAGGCCACCAAGACTCGAACTAAACCTTAGCTTGAACTCACTAAATTTGAAAGAAGGCAGTTAATTCAAACTAATGACATGGACTAGTTCAAACTAACTAGTTCAAAGTAGTCCACATTGTTAGTTCGAACTAATAGGCTCAAGGTTAGTTCAAACTCACCTCGATCTTGTTAGTTTGGACTAATAAGTCTGAACTAATTTTGCTAGTGGAGACATAGCCTTAAAGTCCATTGCTTCTTGTTATATCCTCAGAAGTTGAGAGCAATTTTTCTCCTTCCTCTTTCTGTACCTTATATATATTTAAAAACTGTTATCATACACCCCCCCAACAGTCTTCTGTTCTCCAGACTAATCAACCCCCCCCCTTTTTTTTTCTCAATTTTCTCTCATAGATCATGCTTTCTAGGCTGTGAATCATTTTTGTTGCTCTTTTGCATTTTATCCAAATCTTTGCTGAAATATGCTGCCCAGAACAGGATGCAATACTCCATTTAAGATGTAATTAGCACATACTAGCATGGAGGAATTACTTCATGTTTCTTGCTATAACAGTCCTGCTAATTCATTCCGGAATGGCATTTGATTTTTTTTTTAAACCCCCCATATCCCTTCTGCAGTACTCCTCCCTACAGAGACCTTTCCCATTTTCATAAGTGGAGAACTTAGCTTTTGTCATTACTAAACTTTGTCCTATTTACTTCAGATCATTTCTCCAATTTGTCCAGACCATTTTGAATTTTAATCCTTTCTTCTAAAGACTTGCAGCGTTTCCCATCTCGGTATCATTCCCAACTTTATAAGCATATTTGCTAGGCCATTATATAAATCACTGAAGGTATCGAACAAAATGGAACCCAGAACTAATCCTGCAGGAACCTCATTCCAGATGACCTTCTAATTTGACTGTGAATTACTGATAACTAATCTCTGTGTACAGTTTTTTTCAATTACATATGCATCTACCTTATAGTAGCTGCATCAAGATTGTATTTCCCTAGTTCAGTTATGAGGTGATGCAAGACAGTACTAAAAGCCTTGCTAAAGTCAGAGTAAAACATATCTACAGCTCCCTCAATCCACAAGGTGTGTTACCCTGTCAAAGAAAGCTATCATGTTGCTTTGGAACCATTTGTTCGTGACAAAACCATGCTGACTGTTATGTATCACCACATACAATTGTCTGAAGAGTCAGCGTGAAATATTAAAAACAGCTGAAAGTTGTGAAGAGGGGCAGGGGCAGCAGATGGGGGCAGAGAAGGGGTGAGTGGGGGCAAGAGGTGGGGTACAACCACTTGTCAGTACCACATGCATCAGAGGGCTAAGAAAGGATGGCGTAGGGGGCTTGGTGGAAGTGAAGGTGAGGTGTGCGGAGTAGAAGTAAGGGGGGGAGGATGTGGAGGGAAGGATGAGGTGCAGTCAAGCAGGGGCAGGAGTGGGGGTGTTGGGGGGGTGGCTGGGGGCAGGGGCAGGAGACAGAGCAGTGAAGGGGAAGGCTGGAAAAGGGGGCCATTGGAAACAGATGGGGACACAAAAAGTGTGGGTGTCTGGGGCAGGAGGTGGGCATGGGCAGGAGATAAGGGCAGAGAAGGGGTGGGTGGGTATACCATGTGACAGGCCATTGTGATGTCAGAGGTGACTCAACCAATTGCCCCCAAGGATTGTTCCCAAAGAGGAATCAAGGAGCAATTGGTTGAATCACCTCTGACATCACAATGGTCTGTCACATGGTACACATCACAGCACACACCCACACATGCATGCACTAGACTAGACTAACATGGCTGCCCCTTTGGATCTTAGTACAGTAGATTTCTGTGGCATTATGACAGCATCAAGGGATTAGTTAAATGATCCCTAAGAATATACTGTTGTTGATGTCCCAGAGGGTAGAGCAGAAACTCAAACCAATAGATACATTACCAGTAAGTAATGCTGAAAATGGCCTACCTCCAGTGATAGATTAATTAACAATATATATTACTTACATCACAATTAAAATGACTCACAGTTTTAAGTGAAATAGAGAAAATTTTGTCTTATTTTATATACATTTTAAAATATTGTACTACAGAAAACAAAGGGAGGCATAGGGTTTCATAGTTTATAAGGAGTTTTATGAGTGACGATGTGTTCATTATTACGAGGGTACACAGATACAGGCTCCAATGAATAAATTCTCTTCACCTATGTGTTTTTGCCCACTGTCCTAATGATCACTGATTCTCCCTCTCTTCTCCCATCACTTAGATCTTCCAGTCAACTACCTTTCCCTACTGCCTCACACTAGTTGTGTAACTTTGATCACTTACTTACCACTCATCTTCAAGGTTATGTCAGGGCTTTCTGCTTCAAGGATTATCAAGCAGACTAGCTGGGGAATAAAGTTGCAACATTAAACTAGACAGAGCCCATAAAAAAAACCAAACAGAAATTATGTGGATCAAAGAGGTGTTGCAGAATTTAAAGTAATTAAAATAGTGGCTAAAAGGTACTTGAGAAGCAGAGAAAGAATATTGCATTGGTTTTGTTTGAATTTGTGTTCTTTGGTAGAAAAAAAAATGTAAGAACATTTAAGGCATGATACAAAGATCACTGAAATCAAAGGAAAGGTTCCCATGGATGTCAGCAGGATTTGAATGAAGCCCTTAGAGCTGACCAGGTTACTTTCATCCCCCTAATCCCCCTAATGCAGACTGGTCAACATATGCTAATCACTTTCCCTTTGTGAACAGATCACAGTTACTTTTAAATGACATGTCTTTGTTCAGTTTGCTCTATACCTGTTATGGCATGAGCTGTGCTACTATGAGCAATATTTTCAGCGTACATTTATGAATGGTAATTTATTACATAATGTTCTGGCATAACTGTTATTTTCTGGACTGTGGGTGCGGATGAGGATTTTATGCATCAGAAGCAATATAGGACAACTAACCCCAAATAGTATTGTAGAATGATATTGTTTTAGTAGACTGTAAGAAATAAAAAAGGCATTAATCACTCAGCTCAGAGGTTCTTGTTTAAACCAGAAATCCCATTAAATGCTTGAATTGACTTAGCCACCCTCCCCAAAACAATAAAATAAAATTCTTGAAGAGTCTTTTAAATCTGACAATAAATAAAAATAAGCAGGTAAAATCCTCAGATGCGAGAGGGCCTTAAGGCCTTCTGATTCATATTTCATTTTTTCAGCCCCCCCAGTGAAGTTCATACATACACAACATTGTAAACTAGTGCTCCTTTTGGATTCAATTTACTTTCTCTCTCTCTCTCTCTCTCACACACACACACACACACACACACACACACACACACACACACACAC
>ML682018.1:4924677-4961278 GCA_007922195.1 Podocnemis expansa | reverse complement strand
CACACACACACACACACACACACACACACACACACACACACACACACGGGCTAAGTCCAAAAGAGTGCAGTAAAATAATACGTTTTTTCTTCATTTATATTCATTGCCATGACTTTTCACTAAAGATAATGCATTTTTCCCCAAAGCTAAAGCATTTCTATTTAAACCAATAAAGTATTTTTGGGGTAATGCCTTCTAGAAATGTCATGTTTGGACAAACAGTATTGCATTTGTGTTAATTATAAAATTTGTTAGTTAAAACACTATAAAAGAGAGCAAGAAAAAAACCCATCCACACATGTACATTAAAAATAATATTTGTGTTTTGGTTTTTAGGGTCTTTGTTTATAGTATTGGTCTTGGGGTGGGGGGTGGGGAGGGCTTTCCTCCAGTGAAGAATTATGTTGGTATGGAAAAGAAAAGGCTTTTGTTTAGGGCATGTCTACACAGCACTTTTATTTCGAAATAACACTCGTTATTTCGAAATAAAAGAAATTAGGTCTACATGACGTTTTCTTATTTCGAAAGGACGGACCTTGTTATTTCGAAATAACAATGCATGTGTAGACATAGCCTTTAAGTGTAACGTTAAGGAGCTGAATGAGCTTGATACGCCATGGATTCAGAAATCAGAACACAAATCCAGGTGGGGATTGGAAACTCAGAGTTCCTTTCTATGCAGATCCCAGATGATCAAAGGGCTAGTTGGATTGACCATCCAAAATTGCATCTCTTAACAATCTGGAGATGTATCCCCTAGAGGTAGTTTTAGAACTGGATGGAGCATCCTTCAGGATCTGTGCTCCCAACACAAAACCATGAGTATGAAGAAGAGAAAGGAATCCTGTGGTTGCTGCCACTTGTCAACGGAGGTGGCAGCCATGATGGCCACCCCGCCCCACACATAGCCCCCTGGATTATGCTCCCTGATGGGCCTCCATCTCCGGGCCATCCAGCACAAGGGGAAAGAGTGTTAAGTATCAATCTCCCCTGATGGTTCTCAATCTCCTGTGTGAGTTTCTTCCTCCCTAGCTTTGTGTCAACAAGGAGGGGGGTGAGTTCCTATCCCCCCTGAACAGTTTCTCGGCACCCCCGTCACCACGAAGGAGGGGTCATTGTCTGGGGTCCCAGTTTTATCATTGGTCCTGACCAGGATCCCACTCCTAATTGGCTGTTTTTACTCTGGCTGGGCAAAATTCTATTAAAACCCCCTGCCTCAGCTAGCTTGTTGTTCTCCTACCCTTGGATGCTAAAGGGCACGTCGTGACCCGGTCGGACTGATCCCCCGACTGAGACAGGGAGTACCCACCCCCGAGACCCTCTTTTTTTTTGAGGTGTACACGGATTGCCGGCCGAACGATTAAGTGCTGAGATGCTGCAGCTGGTCTGCCTCCTCGCTTTGGGTTCTACTGCGGTCCTGGGACAGGTATTATAAATCGATATAGGCCTCCTACCTTCTCTTAATCATTCTACTTTGTACCATTTATATATAGTCTGTGATTGTAGCTTCTTCATCTGAGTTTTGCATAGTTTGTGTAGTTGTTATTATTTTCTCTGTAGCCTGCATAATCTTTTTATGATATAGTTGTTTAAGGTCTAGCATAGTTTTGTGTTGTTAATTTGCCAGGTGTTTTGTTAGTCATTTGTATTTTGCATCCTTCTTACTGTATACTTGTTCAGTACTTTGCTTCTGCTCTAAACTGCTGGCCCCAAACTTCCCCAGTGTACACGGGGGGGAGTGTGGGGGGTTATTTTCTCTCATCTGACTTTTTTTTCATTCTGCTGCCCACCCTTCTTGGCTAGCAAGGAGGAATGGCTTTCAGCCATTGGTAAATACGCGTCGGGTGGGCTGGTCAGTGCCTATACCGATGTTGAGGCAGTAAAAGGCCAGAAAAGTCCTTGACTTATTATGGCCACTCTCTTGTAGGTCATTAATCCATACTGTTATTTAACTATAAGTACTTTTGTAGGTTGTAAGTGTTTTGCATAGACTTACATGCTTTATCCTGTTGTTTGGCTGGAGGTGTTTTACAGGTGCTTTATATAGACTCTTGCTCCACACTGTTACTTGGTTATAAGTGCTTTGCATAGGTTTTTAGCTTTATATTGTCATTTAGTTATGTGTTCATTTAGATTTTGCTTTATGCTATTAGTTGGTTATAAGTGTCCTATCTAGGTTTTGCTTCATATTGTTAGTTGATTACAAGTGGTTTTGCATAGATCTCCTTGTTTTACACTGTTAAGGGGTTTAAGGTGTCACTATAAAAGTAGTTTTTTTTGTCTAATTGAACTGGTGTCTGTCTCATTGGTGGGTGTCGCCGGTCCATCCCAGTCACATTCTGAACCTGGGGTTCAACACCACTCAGGAACAGTTTTAGGGGGAAGCAGGTGATAGCATTCTTATACATCTGTATTAGTGGTTCCCAGCCCTTTTGGCTCAAGGGCCACAGATATCATTTTTCTAATCCCGAAGGGCCACCAGCCTCCACCAGCAGCCCATTTCCTCCCTGCAGCCTCCTCACTGATCTTCCGTCTCCCTGGCTGCAGCAGGGAAATTGCATGTGTCTTGTAACCTTGTGTCTTATAACCTTGTGTACTCCACAGACAATGGTTTCCTTCTGCAGCCAGGGAGATGGAAAATCCGTGTCTCCCTCCCTCTGGCTCCAGCAGGGATGCCTCTGAACCTAGGACAATGCTTTGTTGTTCTCCCTGATACAGACAGGTGGCTGAAGCAAGGACCCTGCACTGATCTTTTAGCCCTGTGGAAACATACTCTATCTGGGTCCTTAGGTACTTGTGGCATTCCTGCAGCCAGAAGGAGGGGAGTTGTGGGACAGTTTGAAAGCCCCCAGGGGCCACAGACTGGGAACCAGTGATCTATACCCATTCCTCACACACTTCGATACTTGGTTAGGTTTGGGGCCCATCATATATGAAGGGAGACAAGATGGTTTTTCCCTGCCACATTTGAGCCTATTGATTCATTATTATGCATCCTACAAGAACCTGGGTTAAATTCCTTTAGGATGAACTCCAGCCATCTTGTGTGTATGTGCGAAGAGATGAGCACTGTTTACATATCATGTGTATTTGAGTTCTTGATTGCTTCAGTATGAGTTTAATAAAGAATCAGTTCAAATTGCTGTGGTGGGGAAATACCGACAATTTGGCTCCCTTCATTATGGTGAGCTGGTGATGGTGAGTTAACTATAATAATCAATAGAGATTTTTAATATAGTCATAAGAAGAAAACCATAGCAAGGATTTAAACCAGCATTTTTATTTTTCATGGTATATTGTTTATAATTGTGTTCAATTTTTTGAAAATCTAATTTAATCTAATCTAATCTAATTTGCGGGATAACAACAGTTTATCTAGGATACCCATACGTATATTTGCAATGTTTTACACTTTGGCTCTTTTTAAGTTTCTCATCTTAATATCAGTTTTTTAACCAATCAACTTCTTTTCCATGGGGAGAAGGGTACAAAACATGACTGTTAAGCGGGGACTTCACAATTGAAATTTAACATATTGGATAGGTCAGATATGCTGCATGAAAACATTCAAAGTCAGTGGTTTTTATTCTTCAGTTTCTTCAGTGCTACAATTACTTTAATTAAGTTAACTTTAAGATGCTTTGTCGTAGATCATAACGTTTAAAAGTCTCTGCATTATAGCTCACACAGTTACCTGAGTTAGCTATTTTAACGCTATTTTATGGTTGAATTTTATTACATATTGCTGACTTCTTACATTATTAAAAAAATAAAGCAACTGTCTAATGTACTCAGAAATCTTGAGAAATCCTATTTAAATATGCATAGACATACACATGGTGATTTAGGTATAAAATGTGATAAAGACAAATACACAAAGGAACACTGTGATATTTAAATATTTGTTATGTCAGAAGCACCTGACACCTTACTTCTTTATTGTGCGTGTATTCAGGATGAAGTAAGGTTGGGGTAGAAAGAGAGGATGCATGCATGAGTTTTCAGGTCCTGTCGTATTATTATTTACATGATAAATAAACAAAGCACCTACAAAGGCATCATCAAGCTGCATGGCCTTTCCCCAAAAGATCTAACAGCAGTAAAAGAAGGTGTAGCTGTGTAAGTTTCTCCATTCCATAACACTAAATAAGCAATTATATGTCCAAAATCACCCAAAATATGACATAATTCCCTAGTTTGGTGTGCAAGCAATACCCAGGCTCCTGATGTTGCAGTCTTGAAAATATGGCTGTCACATGCTGCTTTCTATTAATACATGCAGGCTTACTTCCTCTAGTGTGCCAGTTAGAAGGTCACTGCACTCCTTCCCAATACCTGAGTTCATGCATCTCAAGTGTAGGTTATAGGAGTGGAACTGGAACCTCACAATTTTTCTACTTTTAGATTATGATCCAGGTACCCTTTTCTTAGTATACCAACTGCTTATCAAACTGTGAAGTTTAACTGGCCTGCATGATTATTTAAGGCACCTCCACTGTTTCCTTTCAGGAACTGTGGCTAGAGACAATGACCACAATATCCTTTTTTAGCAGTTGGAAGAAAGCATTAGAGAAAAAGGGATTTTTAAAACAGCCTATATACATATTTAGTCACATCTAATCTTACACTTCACTACCAGCTGTGTTAGAGAGACATCCCTCCTCCATTACAGGAACAGAACTGAACCAAGGCTGGCCATGACTATAATACAGGAACTACAGCAACATAGCTATAGCACCATAGTCTCTTAAAGTAGATGCAGCTAAGGGAGCTGGAAGGGCTTTTCCTGCTTTAAAAGAACCCCGCCTCAATAAGTGACAGCATCTATGTATGCTACAAGGTCTGGTTGATGCAAGCTATGTTGGCATACTGGCTCCAGTTGTTGTATATTGCTCAGGCATGTGCCTCTCTGTGCTTGCTTTGGCATGGGGCATGCTAACTGTGAGGGGCTGGTGGTGAATCACTGGTCAATATATCAGCATCCCTATGCCACAGTCTTGTGGGACATTTTTCACCATGCTTTGTGGATTCCATCACTTTGCTGAAGGATTTTTGGGAACTGGGGTGAGTTCTCAACAAGCCATTTCTCTATCCCATAATGCTCACTTCAGCCAATAATTCTCCTCATTCTTCTGAGAAATTCTCACAGCCTCTCTTGGCCAGTTTTTGGTCTCTCTGGAAGAAGACCTGGCAAAACTCATTGTGATTCTCAGCACTATTGCTAATACAGGTCACATGTTTCTTTTGTGTTTGAAAACTGGAACAATTGCTAATACCGGGATGTGTGAAGAGGAAAATGAGGCGATAGTCAGCCATGCTAATTGGATGCTGAGGAGGACGGTGGTGGTGGTGGTGGGAAGCCAGGCTACCAAGGTAGGTCTCCAAAGTGGAACTGAGAAATGAGCACACTCACTGGTGAGACTGCATCAGAAGGTAGGTGTCGGTTGCTGCGCAGTGACTGCAGAACTTTTGGTTGTGAAAGCCCACATTTCAGGTTCTCTGTTCCAAGCTAGCTACACTTGCCTCCAGTGTAGGGCATTAATAGTGGAGAAGCAAATGGTACTCACTCTCTGGAAGCTTGCTACTGGCCAGTTTGGAGTGGAAAATGTAGAGTATGGTTATTCATTAATCATCTCTGCTGCACAGAATTATGATTTTCAGTACATGCCAAAAGTGCAGCAATAGGGACCCTACAAATGGGGAGATAGAGCGCAGGTATACTCCTATTCTGACACCAACCTGCCTTGTCACTGAATACATCAGTAGGAAGGGTTATTTTTCCATGGTTATGCCAGCACTGGTGGAACATCAGAGAACATGGCCTGACAGATAAACCCACCAGCTTTTTTGAAATAAAAAGCCTTTTTCGAGCTAGCTTTTTCGAAAAAAGCCATCACGGGACATCGAAAAAAGCCTACCTATCTGTTCCATTGCCTTGCTTTTGTTCAAAAAAGAAAGTCTGATGTAGACTTTCCTTTTTAAAATAAAAAAAAGCCATGGTATTTCGGGACAATGAACTGTTGTCCCAAAGTAGCATTTTTGAAAAAAAGTTTTTTGGGGGTAATTATTTCGAAATACTTATCCCAATTTTTTTTTTTCCAAAATGCTGGGCAATGTTGACATATCGTATGTGTCCATGAGCTGTATGGATAAGGTAGGCCTCAACAGTGTATTTTAAAGTCAGAGACATTAATCCTGTGTGAACACTTCATGAAATAGTGTATATTGCCTTCCATATACCATTTTAAATTCTTGATGTAAACTGCTAAATATGGGTAAATTATTTGTCCCTTCTGTGAATTCTATAATGTTTGGTGTAATAATAAAGCTACTTTGACGACATATCATCCCTAATGCTGGCAAATTTGCCACCATTGGCTTGATGTTTGTCACACTGATATTTGATGTTGTCACATTAAAACCACTCCCTCAAGTGGCATAGCACTGCATCGATAGGAATACATTTCCCATTGGCACAGAGCAATGAAGATGTCCTGTAGGAGAGGAGTTAAAAAGTCGATGGAAGTTGTGCAAGCTCTGTGTAACTTGCATATTGCCCATTGACCACTGCTGAATTTCCAGGTAAGCACAAGACCAAGCATGGTTTCCAAAAATAGAAGTTTAATGTGTGTCAGAAATGAGGCTCAAAAAGTAAAGTGCCAACAAATATACAAAAATAAAAATGGTGTACCAACAGAAACTATGTTTTAAGCCACAAAATTCAACATGGAAGTAAGCAACAGTTGTCTGTTTCTGTGGTTTCACAGTCAGTGCAGATGTAGCTTTGGTGTTCCTTATGTTTCCACAGCATAGAATGGTAGGGTTTAAGGATGTATAACATGCTGTCACTTGTTATGTTGCAGAATGTACAGAGCATCAGTCATGGTGTTCTCCAATGACTGGAAAGGCTGCTGACTTGGGTATTTGGCTGTGCAACTGAGAGATGGAAGAAACCTTTGGATTTTTTTTCCTCTCAACATTTTTTGTACTTAAATGTATTAGATTTTTTTAAATTATTTACTCAAAGAAAGGACCATGAGACTGAATTATGAGATATACAGTGGTATTTGCATGGTGACATAGACAATTTATTTTCACACTTGGCCATACCCTGCTCCCTCATCTGTATTCACCAAGATTTCCACCATAAGGAATTTGTGCAGTTCTACAAAACGCAAACTTTGTATGCATTACTTATTCTGCACTGCAGTTTCCTGATACACTGAGGCCTCCTATTCCCTGATGCACAGTGCAGTTTACTGGGCAAGAGATGGGTTATGAAGTAGGCAAAGGAATCCATGCCTGTCTGGGTGCACTGGCTATTCTCACCTTGGAGTTAAGGTGCTGCAACTACGTTAGCTGACATTGCCCTGAGTCTACAGCTCTGATGATACTTAGTGGCCAGGGCAGGAGGCTTTCCATTGTGCAGCCCAGCCTGTAGATTGTTTACAGAATTTAACTTTGGTTGCAAGGTTGTTTTACTCATTAAAACTGTTTTTTCCTCCTGTAGAACACACAAATAAAACAAGGTAATGTGGGAGTTCTCATCATTTACTGGTTTATTGAGAATACCTACATTCACTGCTTTTACTTTACATGCAGATCTTCTCACTAACCCCTGAAGATGGCTTTAGGAAAATTATATTACTGCATAGCCTATATCTCCTTTTTGCTCTGTTTCATCAGAAACTGTTTTCTTAAATAGATTAAAGCATGCTGCAGGCAACACCTCTATTCTGAACAGATGATAGAACTGTTCATAGGCTCCTCCAATATATAGTTTCTGGGGTAATGCTTCATCGCTTTAATCTTCATGTATGCTACATGAGAACTAAATACTCAGGTTCCCAGCTTTCATGGCTGATCAGCATATTTGCCCTAGGTGACAAGATGTAAAACAGTTGCAAGGTCAGTTAATGTTTTGTGCTGCTTCTGCTTAATTGACTGATATTTTTCCCTAATTGTTGTAATTTAGCACAAAGCTGAATATATTCCTCCTGTTTTAATGGAAGAGTAAACATTTTGTAAATAACCTTCCAACCCCATTTTAAATGCTTGTCTTCCTCACATCTGTTTCTCTATGTATAAAAATGTTTTGCATTTAACACATCACCTGATCACTTTAACCTCCAGAAAATACATTTCAGATGCTTTGATGGATCTGTTGCTCAGTGGTTGGCCTTGGGAAAGTACACTTTTTTTATGGTATGCTGAATGCCACATACAGTAGTCTGTCTGAAAGGAAAAAGCAGATGTAATAGAGGGTTGAAGGAGATCATTAAGCATTTTGACAATTTGTGAATGCAGTCCTGTGTGAGATATTTTCATCATGCAAATATTTGATGTTGAGCTGGAGGTTATAAATGTGATTAGTGAATTGGCCATATCTCCAGTGTTTGAAGAATATTGGAGCACAACTTAACCTACAGCTATTTCAGCGTCCTTCTGTTACCCTGGATGAGTAGGGTTGATAAAGTCTCCACTATAAGGTGCTCTGCTAAAGAGAGCCTGAATGTTTGTGTTTCTTTTCCAATTGCCTATGAAGCAATTCTGTAGAAATCTAACTTCCATTTTTATTAACCTCAGAGGTCTTTCCATTTGTTTGGCTCTCTTAGTCTGTATATACCTTTCAGTGTCCAGCTAAATTGACAGAGTATGCACTCCTTTTCCATATAATATTCCTCTTAGCAGGATCCCCTTAAAAGCTTTAGCACTTAAGAAAAATCAATAACGCTTATGATGTTTTGCAGTCCTCCATCCCTTGAACACTAAATTCAAGTCAATCCATTATTAGCTTGCCTTGAGTTACTGTTGGAGAGACAGAGAAAGTAAGTTTTACAACTCCACCTTGAAAGCTCTAGTATGGCAGTGTTCTTCAGAAACAATATTTACCTTCCTTATTAAATTCACTAAAACGGTGGTATGATTCTATTTAGAAAAAGGAGAAGTGCAAAATCTATTGTACATGGGGGTCAAATTTATCCCTGATATTTGAAATTTCATTGAAGATAATTGAAGTTAAATGAATTACACAAGGGGAGAGTCTGGCCCCAAAATAATCTCAATATTTATGCAATGCTCTTAAAATAGAAAGGAATGTAATGATAACTCTTTTCCACTACATTTTAATAATTTTTCTTTTAAAGTTTTGAAGGGTTTATTTTTCTTTGCACTCTATTGAGAAAAAAAAAAGTTGCTAAGAGTGAAAAGGAACACCGGAGAATAATCAAAAGGAACAAAGGGAGAGAGGACTATGAGTGATGAAAAAATAGCCATTTTTATTCCTTTTATAGTGTAGTCCAGAAAACATAGACAAAAATCCAATTCCTACGTACTTTACTATTGTGGTGTCATCAGCATACTTACATGAGTAAAGTAAGTTTAATACAGCCCAACAGAGTAAAAACACAAAAAGAGTCTGAAAGTATCAAGAACAGGAAGCATGGAAGATCAGGTATGAGACTTACACACTAGTTTATTTGGACAAAAAGTGGTTAGAAACTGCGCATCCAGATGATTAAAGTAGAGTACATCATCATAGGAGACGGAATATATTTTAGAGAAATGGGATAAACAAAGGAAGGAAGAAGCATTACCTGTGTTTCAGGGTGGTGACTGAAGTGTAATATGTGTGCTATAGATATATACTCTATTGTAAGACTTGGGTTTGTAATAGAATCGTAAGCATGTCCACACGCAGGGCGTTGTTTCGACATAAGTTATTTCAAAACAAGTTATTTTGAAATAAAGCCCTTATTTCGAAATGACAATTCAAAACAACCAGAAACAATTCAAAATAAGGGAAAAGCCCTAATTGAAATAGCATGTCCAAACACAGGACTTGCTATTTCACTTTAGGGGAAGAGCACCATGGGAGGTGTGGCAACATGGCCACCTCCCTGGGCCATGTTGGCAGTCATGTTGCGAGCCCGTCCTATAAAAGCTGGCACTGACCTCACTTCCTTGTCCATTCTGGTTAGCAGGAGACTGTGAAACGTAGACATGGACTCTGCCCAGCTGCCTAGCCAGCGCCGTGCAACACATAGACCCTCTGCCCGCCTGCAGAGTGTCCTGCTGATGTGGCACACTGTGCTTGCAGACCCTGATGGTGCCCAGCCTGTGACCCAGGCTATCATCCATCTGGGCTGCAGAGCAGAGTTACTTCCCCTGCCCCCTTCTGTGCCTCGCCAGGTCTCAGCCTGGGAGACTAGCCCAGACTGGTGGGAGTGGATAGTGCTCCAAACCTGGGAGGATGACCAGTGGTGGAGGAACTTCCACATGACCAGGGCCAGCTTCAACCTCCTGGTCACAGAACTCACCCTGCTGCTGCACCTAAGGGACACCACCATGAGACCTGTTATCCCTGTGGACAAAAGCGTCACCATTGCTCTGTGGAAGATGGCCACTCTAGAGTCGCACAGGTCTGTGGCACACCTCTTCGGAATCAGGCTGTCCACCACTGGCAACATTCTGTTAGAGGTCACCAGGGCCATCAACAGGACCCTGTTGCGACTCCTGGGCTGTGTTCACACACAGGGATTATTTTGGAACAACTTGTGTCGAAACAAACTTGTATCGAAATAATGCCTTATTTCGAAATAACTTAGTCTGAATTAACAAAAAGTTATTTCAAAATAAGGGAAAAGGTGGAAAACAAAATAGCATGTTCACACTGTGAACTTGCTATTTCGCTTCCGGAGGGGGCTGCAGCCACCGGCGGGCTTCAGTGCTGGGCTGCGCTGAGGCCCGCTGGTGCCTGCAGCCCGGCTCTGCAGGCGCTGACCAAGGGACATCCCTCAGCACCCTGGCCAGGGTGCTGAGGGTTCCTTGGCCAGGGTGCTGAGGGGGCAGCCTTTGAAATGTTGTTTCGGAACACCTTGTTCCGAAACAACATGCTCACACGCATCGTTTCAAAACAAAGGTTTTGAAACAAGGTTCTTTCACCCACGAATGGGGTTTAACTTGTTTCGAAACAACACAGTTGTTTCAAAACAACGGCTTCCTGTTGTTTCGAAAGAACTGTGTGTTGTGTGAACAGCAGAATTCATATTTCGAAACAGCCTCTGTTGTTTCGAAATAAGAGTGCTGTGTGAACACAGCCCTGGTCACACAAGGGGAGCTGCAGGACACCATTGCCAGCATGGCTGCACTGGGCTTTCCCAGTTGTGTGGGGATCCTGGATGTGACACACATCCCTGTACAAGCCCCAGAGCACAGAGCCGCGGAGTACAGAAATCGCAAGGGATATTACTCTATCATCCTGCAGGCCCTTGTGGACCACCAGGGCATTTTTCAAAACTGTTACATGGGATGGCCAGGGAGGGCCCATGATGCCTGGGTCCTCCATAATTCTGTCCTGTACCGGGGCATGGAGGCGGGTGCCTTCTTCCCTTCACATAACATCAATGTTGGGGGAGTAGAGGTGCCCATCCTCATTGTTGCAGATGCAGACTATCCCCTCTGCCCATGGCTCATGCGGCCATACGCAGGGCCCCCTCAATCCCTGCTGGCAGCTTTTCAACCACTGGCTGAGCTGCTGCCGCCAGGTGGTCGAGTGGGCATTTGGCTTCCTGAAGGCATGTTGGAGGTGCCTCCTTATGCACCTCCACCTTGCGGAGAGGACAATACCGGTCATCAGAGCATGCGTGGTCCTGCACAACTTCTGTGAGGTGCAGGGCGAGACTATTGCTGCTGCCTGGGAAGCTGAGGCACAACTCCTTGCCAGGGAGTACGAGCAACCCAGACATGTGCCTGCATGGGAGCAGCCATCACAGAGAGCTGTGACAGTTTGGGATGCACTGATGAACACCTTTGCCATGGGGGAACTCTGAGGGCCAGGCCTGCCCTGCCCCACACCACCATTTCCCCCATTCGCCCACAGCCAGCCCCCACTCATCCCCCCGCATTGTGAACTACCCCCCAATAAAACTACTGACAACCAAAAATATGTGTCCAAAACTATTTATTTAATAGAACAGGGGTTGGGGCAGGGAATGGCTGGGGAGGGTTAGGGGATTGGGGAATCTGGGGGGAAGGCCTGCAACTTGGAAGGGGGAGACTGGGGAAGGGGGAGTCTGGGTGGCAGGGGAGTTCTTAAGCGGGGCCTGTGGGAGGGTCTGGGGGTGGTGGTGTTCTCCGCCCCTGCCCATGGCCGCCCTGGGTCCAGGGTTGCCTCTGGGGAAGGCCAGGTAGAGGACCTCCTGCAGCAGCTGGAGGGGCCACGTGCTCCACCAGCTGGCAGACGCTGCCTATGATATCTTCGACCATGGTGGGCAGGCGGTCACAGAGGCACTCAGTGGCCTGCGTCTGCTGCTCGATGACATGCATCTGTCACTCCAGTGCGGCGACCATGCGGTCATCTGCAGCTGCCGCCTGCTGCAGCAGGTGGAAGGCAGAGTCCTGGTGCCTGGCTTGGTTTTGGTGCCATGCCTGGGTCAATGCCACCATCAGCTGGCCCATCTCGTCCAGGCTCTCCAGAATCTCCCCACGCATCCAGGGGGCCCTCCTCCTCCTCCACTGTGGTCTTGGGCTGCTGCGTCGACTCGGCGGTGCTGCATGGCGGGCGGCTGGGCAACCTGCTGGAGGGAAGCATAAAACACAGTTGGCCCCTGCTGCCTGCTCGCCTTGTCTGTGTGCAGCCTGTCTGCAGCACACACCTCTGCCCTGACTGTCAGCAGGACTCAGGATCCTGTGGGACATTGCCCTAGGGTGGGGCTACCAGATCCCAAAGGCCGAAAAGGAGGAGAGGGCAGTACAAAAAGGAGGACGTTGGAGGACACATGGGAGAAAATGTAATATTAAAGTAATATTCTTTGGGTTTTAGGGGGCCCTGGAACACTTTCCCTTAAATATAAGTATTCTATGGCATTCCAGGCTACTTTAACCCCTATAGTAAAAAGCCTAACAAAATCCTATATTTTAAAATGCCTGCCAGACAGAGAATGTGAGGATAAAAAGAAGAATATGAAGGGAAAAAGGAGACCATATTCTCCTTTTGCCTGACATCTGGTAACCGTACCTTGGAGACACACGTGATAGTGGTGCCCACAATGGTGAGCTAGAGTCATCCATGCATTGCTCTAGGGGGTCTCCCAAGGCCACTTGCCAGTGGTGTGGCCTGCATGCTCTCCACCCCGCCCAAGATGTGGCTGCATCTTTGACACTCATCCCCTGTTCACCAACCAAGGCACACAGGGGCCTGTGTGCCTGGTGCCACCTGTCTCTCGGGTACCCATGTCCATGGGAGGGCGTCTGCACCCACTGACCCCGTGCCCTACCTACCCCAGGGCCCAGCCCTGTACCCCCTCGCTGCCCGTGACATGGACAGGCCCAGCCCTGCCTGCTTCTGCAGGAGAGGAAGACTCACCCACAGGGGCTCCAGAGGTCCAGTGCAATGTCCCTGTGTTAGGCTCAGACTCCCCAGGGGCCAGGATGGTCTCAGGCCCCTCCTCCTCCATGCTGCTCTCCTCCTGTGGGGCAGAGAACAGCTCGGGGGTCCCTGGTGCGGCCTCTGCTGCTAGTGGAGGTGCGGCAGGAGGCTGCCTGACGTCCAGGGACACCTCAGACTCGGTGCCACTGCCTCAGGGCCGGAGGATGAGCTCAGGAGCTGCCCGGTGTTGAGAGGCCGAGCTGGCAGGCCACTGGGCTCCAACCCCTGGAAGCCATGGAGCTCATCATAGAAAGGGCAGGTAGCAGTGCTACCTGCCCCCTGGAGCTCCAGTGCCTCCTTGGTCCAGGCATGGTCCTGACACAGGGCCTTCATTTTCGAGCTCATCTGCTCCATGGTGCACTCCTGGCCCTGCCTGGACATCTCTGCCACAATGTCTGTATATATGTCCCAGTTCTGGTGGCTAGCCTGGAACCAGGACAGGATGTCATCCCTCCTCCAGATGCTGAGGAGGCGCTGCACATCCTCAGCAGTCCAGATGGTGCATGGCATCGACCCCCTGGGGCAGTGGAGCCACATGCTGCCATGCCTGAACAGGGCTGTGGGCATGCTGGCAGGCACGGGATGGCACTTCCTGCTTCCTTTGGGTGCTGTGCACCCTGGGAAGAAGGTGAGGACCGTTATTTAGAAACAAGGATTGTTTTGAAATAACATGTCCAAATGGCATTATTTTGAAACGACTCTTTTCAAAGTAACCATTGTTTCAAAATGAAAGTGGTTTAAGCCGTTTCAAAATGAAGGCTCTTGTTTCGAAACAACGGACTCCATCATTTCGAAACAAGAAAATGGTGTGTGGACATACAGTTTTTTATTTTGAAACAACCAGTGTTGTTTTGAAATAAAAGACTTGTGTGGACATACCCATAGAATCATAGGGTTGGAAGGAACTGCATGAGGTCAATCTAGTCCAACTCCCTGCAAAAAAGCAGGACCACTCCCACTAAATCATCCCAGCCAGGGTTTTATCTAACTGAGCTTTAAATATCTCCAAAGATGGAGATTCCACTACCTCCCTAGGTAACCCATCCAATGTTTCACCACCCTCCTAGTAAGAAAGTTTTTCCTAATATCCAGTGTCGACCTCCCCAGCTGTTACTTGAAACTATTGCTCCCTGTTGTGTCCTCTGTTGCTACTGAGAATGGCCAATCTCCCTCCTCCTTGGAGCACCCCTTCAAGTAGTTGAAGGTTGCTATCAAATCCCCCTTCAGTCTTCTCTTCTGCAGGTCTTGTGCTCCTGCCCCTTGATCATTTTTGTTGCCCTTCACTGGACTCTTTCTAATTTGTCCACATCTTTTTTGTACTGGGGTGCCCAAGACTGGACATAGTATTCCAGATGCAGCCTCACCAATGACAAATAAAGGGGAATAATCACATTCCTCGAGCTGCTGAGAACACGTCTACTGATGCAGCCCAGTATGTCATTGGCCTTTTTGGCAAAAAGAGCACACTGTTGACTCATATCCAGCTTCCCATCCATCATAAGCTCCAGGTCCTTTTCTACAGTGCTGCTACTAGCCAATCACTCCCCAGCCTGTAGCAGTGCATGGGGTTTTTCCATCCCAAATGCAGGACTTTGCACTTGTTCTTTTTGAACTTCATGAGATTTCTTTTGGCCTACTGCTCCAATATGTCTAGGTCTCCCTGAATCCTGTCCCTCCCTTACAACATGTCTACCATTCCCCCCCCCCCCCAGCTTAGTGTCATCCGCAAACTTACTAAGTGTGCAATCTATCCCATCATTCAGATCATTAATGAAAATGTTGAACAGAGTTGGCCCCAGGACCGACCCGTGGGGCACACCATTCATTACTGATTGCCAACTAAACATTGAGCCATTGATTCCTACTCGATGAAACCATTGATCTAGCCAGTTTTCTATCTACTTTACAGTCCACACATCCAACCCATACTTCCTTAACTTGCTGACAAGAATGCTCAGGTAAACCATATCAGAATCCTTGCTAAATTCAAGGTATGTCACATCAGCAGCTCTTCCTGCATCCACAAATCCAGTCATCTCATCATAGCAGGCAATGAGGCTGGTCAACCTTTATCTTGATCTTCTCAGAGGTGACTGTTTGACTTGTGGTGCTCCCATCATGTTGAACCCACTGCCTGGGGGTTGTGGGGGACAAAATAAAATTCAAATATAAATCCTGGCATGAATCTGGGGAGAGATCATATGACCCCGCATGACCCCTCCCCCGAATCAGCTTGGAATCTTCTTTAGGTTTTTACATTCTTCTATAGAGGCCCAGATTCAAAACCTGTTGAACTCAAGAAAGGATTCGCATTGATTTTAATGGGCTTTGGGTCAAGCTCTATCTTTTGTACTTTTATTTAAAAAAAAAAAATCTTGCTCTAGTCAATTTTTAATATTAATTACTTTGAAGTAATTTTGTCTGAAACACAAACACATTCAAATATCTTGTTTCTCTGTTCCCAGACATTATGGAATATACCCAGCATCTCTCTATTTCAGATTTCTCTGCCACTCTTTTTTCTCCTTCTTAATATGAGGTTTACGTATTTTGTTATACAAACTATTTAACCTACAGTGAAGTGTATGCCTCTCTTGCATGCATAATAAAGGAAGCTGATGTCTTCACAGTAGACAAATACTGAAGTAGCTTTTGCAATGCTATACAGATTTAAGGGACTGTTTATGATATTATTTCACATTAATATCTGATAATTGCAATAATTCGTATGCGATAGGCCATGTTTGGTGTCAATAGAATGGTTATGATCTGACAGGAATGATTATATAATTTATGTGTAGTGATCATATCTGTATTAGAAGTTATGAACATCCCTTTTATAACTGTGGCTTGGGAGCCACATGCGGCTCTTGAATGAAAAAGTATGGCTCCCAGAAGAATATCAGCAAATCAATTTAGGAAAGCAGCCCCAGCCTAGAAGTTCAGGAGCAGGTCAGGACAGTGGGGAGAAGTGGTGGCACGGTCAGGGGTGGCGGGCAGAAGCACAGCATGGTTGGGGATGGTGGGGAGAAGCACAGCATGGTTTGGATTTTAAAAAACTCACCACTAGCCTGGAGGCTTCTACATCAAGCAAAAGCTAAGTTTTTACTGTATAAGCCTAATTTTCATGGTAACCTTAAGTAATTATTAGAATCTGACATTTGTAGGATCAATATTCACTCTCTTTTTATGATAAAATGTTCAATGATTTTTAAACCTAGTAATTGTGGAGTAGGTAAAAGTATATGGCTATATGCCTCAGTGCAGCTCTTGAAGGTTTAATAATCAACTTGTGTGGCTCTTGAGTTCCATAAGTTTGGCCACCCATGTTATCTATATTTCAACCTGTTCCAAACAGACAGCCATTTTAGTCTAGTTCAGCAACACAAACAAGGAGTCCTGTGGCATGTTTAAAGACTAACAAATTTATTTATTGTGTGAGTTTCATGGAAGAAAAATCATACTTTGTCAGATGCTTTGAAGATGGGGGAACTTACAGAATGGGAGGAAATAAGTGCAGGGGAGTATAAGTGTAAGTCATGAGGTCAGGTAATACTAACAGCAAATCAAAACAGTTGTTAAGATTCAAACACTGGGGAACAGTATAGAGAAGAAGATGAGGTCAAATCACCAGTTGTGATAAGAAAAAAAAATCTAAAATCCTTATTTAGCTCTGAAAAGACAGAGTTAAATTCTATATGCATTCCAATTCTGTAGTTTCTTTTCAAAGCCTGGATGAGTTATTCATTTGTTTAAGCACAGCTATTGGCAAATCATCAATGGAGTGATCAAGAAGACTGAAGTGCTCACCTGCTGGTGTTTGAATGTTGTGAATTCTGATATCACATTTGTGCCCTTTTTTTTTTTTTTTTTGCAGAGAATGTCCTGTTTGTCCAAAATATAAGGCAGGCATTTTTAGCACATGATGGCATGCATTACATTGGTGGATGATCAGATGAATGAGCCCATGATGGAGTAGCTGGCTTGATTAGTCCTATGATGGTGCCTTTTGTGCAAATATGTGGGCAAAGTTGGCAGCATGGTTTATTGCAAGGATATGTGCCTGCTTTAATGTTTCTGTTGTTAGGTCTGTAGTTGCTGGTGAGTATCTGATTAAGGTCAGGGGGCTGTCTGTAAGCGAGGAGGGGTCCATCTCCCAAGGCTTGAGAGAGTGGGGGGTCATTTTATAGAGTACACTGTAGATCTTTGATGATGTTCTGTAGAGGTCTGACTTGAGGGTTGCAAGTGATAAAAAGTGGTATTCTTTTGTCTTCTTTTTTGGGTTTCTCCTAAAGAAGTTGACTGTGGGATACCCAACTGGCTCTGTCAATCTGTTTCCTCACTTCTGCAGGTGGGTACTGTAGTTTTAAGAATGCTTGATAGAGATCCTGAAGGTGTGTGTCTTTGTCTGAAGGATCAGAGCAAATGCAATTATATCTTAGGGCTTGGTTATATAGACAATGGATCATGTGGGGTGTTTTGGATGAAAGCTCGAGGGATGTAGGTAATGAGAGTGATCAGTAGGATTTTGGTATAGGGTAGTGTTTATGTGTCTCTCACTAATTTGTATTGTAGTGGACAGAAAGTGGATCTCCTGTGTTGAGTGTTCCACGCTAAGTTTGACTGTGGAGTGGAAGTTGTTGAAATCTCTGTGGAAATCTTCAAGGGCATCCCTACCATAGGTCCAGATGATGAAGATGTCATCAGTGTAGTGTAAGCAGAGGAGAGGTGCTTTGGGATAGAACCTGAGGAAGTGTTGCTCTAAGTGGACCGTAAAAATGTTGACGTATTGTGGGGCCATGCATGTACCCATCACAGTACCGCTGACTTGAAGGTATAAATCATCCTCAAATCCAAAATGGTTGTGGGTGAGTACAAAGTCACAAGGTTCAGCCATGGGGTGTGCTGTTGCATCACCTGGGATGGTTCCTCTAATAGCTTGTAATCCAGGTGCAGAGAAACTGGATAAGCCCAAACATTTCAAATTCTTCCAAGGACTTGCTTTACATGGACTCTAAATCATTTGTATGTAGGTAATTTGCTTTGACCCTTTAACATCTCTCATATTATGTTTCTTTTCTTCTTATATTAAACCTTTAGTTTTAGTTACAAAAGGATTGGTTAGCGAAATTTTGATATTTTGGGTAAGATCCAAGCCTATATTGTTATGTGTGTTGTGGCTGGCAGAAAGAAATAATAGTGGCCTTAAAGGCCTGTTTCAAAGTTCACTGAAGTCAGTGGAAGGATCCCATTAACTTCAGTGAGCTTTTGGCCAAGTCCTAGAGGAACAGGGGAGATGGATTAAGAAGAAAAAGCTGAGTTTTGGGAATTCCACTTATTAATATGTACTAGTATTTTCACTAGGTGATGTTCATTCATGATGCTGAGTTTCCTTAAGTATCACAATCAAAACATATTTAAAATATGGCCCCATTGAAGTCAATCGAGTTTTGCCATTATTTCAATAGGGCCACAATTTCAGTCACTGCTACAAAGTATGGAAAGAGCCTACTAGATAGTTGAATCCATCCTGTGGCATGGGAAGCATATTTTCTGGTGATAGGGAATCATCTTCAGGAATTTCAAATTTCCCTGTGGTCTTCATTGAAATAGTAAGCTTTGGATCCAGTCAATACAGTATAGTCTTATTATGATAGGATAGAGAAGAGCCACTTTTTTAAATTTTCATTCAAAGATTCATCCTTTTTTAATCCATATCTTTATCTGACTTCATATTTCCATATTATAACTGTCCTTGTCAATCTCACTTTCTCTTACAATTGTACTTACATTTCAATCATTTTACTTCAATTGAAACTATGTAATTATATTACTTTGTCTCCCCCACCATCAGCACAGTGTTAATATATTTAAGTAAATTACATATTTCTTGCCTTTTGGACATTCATTTCTTCTATTTAATTTTGGAGTGTATCATTGAACTAGATAGCATATGATAAAGCTCTTCTCCAAAATTCACGAATCAAATCATTGTTAAACACAAGGTCTTTAATATGACGGTATGAACAAAATTAAGCTATAAAATAGGTGATGATCTGAGTTAATGAACTACCTTTTTTCACCTCTGCAAACAGAGTTTCTTTAACTCTAGATTTAGTCAGAAATGAAATGGGCTTCATGCCCTCAGCTTACTCTACTGTGTATGATTATCTATATCACAAAATTGGCACACAATTTAACACGCTGGACATTCGTTATATAGAAGAAACTGAATTGGGGACTGAAGCTGAAGTATATTGGCATGTTTCGGCAGGATGCTTAAAGCCATACCCACAGTATATATGGGACTATCAGTAGACATACACATTTCTCAATTTTTATGAGAGTACAGAAAGGGAGAATAATGAGAAGCCAGAAAAGCAAAAGGAAGTTGCTTATACATAAACAATGTCAATCTATCTACCTTCATGCTGGATTCATAAAATGGTTTAAGTCATTGACTGTCAGTTTAAACTCTGTAAACAGGCATACTGATTAAAAAAAGATTGCTTTTAAAATATGACAGGTAGACATTCGGCACCCTAATGCACTGGACTACATCACACGTGATGACATGTCATTGCATGATGGGGTGAATCCAGGTATCATTTAACTTGATATTAGAAGGTGACATATATAATTTAGAAAAATATTTCTGTGTTGGGTTGCTGGTTCTCAGACCACTTGGTCTGAATTTGTTCCTCCCCCCCCCCCCCCCACAAATGAGATGAATTCTTATAACACTTCTATCTTTATGCTCTGGCAATATAATATCAACACATCTCTCAGTGATAGGCAATGTAGTTTCTTAGGTTACAGAGAAGTTATTAACCATTATTCATGTATGAATCATCTAATCAGATC
The DNA here is from genome assembly GCA_007922195.1 of Podocnemis expansa. Classification (NCBI taxonomy): domain Eukaryota; kingdom Metazoa; phylum Chordata; order Testudines; family Podocnemididae; genus Podocnemis; species Podocnemis expansa. The sequence continues at coordinate 4,940,985 of ML682018.1, read as the reverse complement.
AAAGGTTGAAAGAAGAAAAATCCTAAACAACAACAACAACAACATAGAAAACACAAAAAATCCTTTGGGAAAGTCTAGTTTGTCACTGCCTGCCCTTCTTCTGCCCACTATGATGGGTAATCATTTTCTGATGCTTGTCTGAATTTTTCTTGCCCTGTGGGAGAGATGACAGTGCTTTTCATCCACACTCCAAAATAGGAAAAATTGCAGTCAAATATTCACAACTGACAGCTTCAAAGACATGGTTGCCATGGAAAACTACCTCAAAAGCCTGGAGTTGCAGAATTTGCCAATTAGCAACTCCAAAGGGGGCCATTAGTTCATTCAAAAACATAAGAGCCACTGTTTTAATCACTGATTGTTTCAGCCTTAACAGTATACCATATGCAAAAACTGAACAGGAGATTCTAAAGTGGATACTTAGAAATACATTGATGATGCATGAAAAGAAAAATATCATGATACTCTCTTTTTTAATAAAAACTAATTGTCATCAGTAAATCACCAGTGCTAATTTATTATTGTTTAATTAAAGCAGGTTGTATTTACTCATTATCATCAGTGATAAAACAAGTGTAACATCAACAATATATACGTTCAGTAAGGTTTCACTGCTCAAGAAAACAAATAAATAGAAGGTTTCAGTATAAACATGGACATGCCAGAGGGACTCTCTGTTTATAAAAATAGACCAAATCAGGGAAAACCAGGGACATGGAAAATCTTGAGTGCCAGGTTCTCAACTAATATAAATCAGTAAAGCTCTACAGAAGGCAATAGAGCAATGCTAACATATTTACATAACAATCAGATTCATATGCATTTAAGGTTTTCTTGTACCTGCTTTGATGATTCAGCTAAAACTTGACTCGATCCCAGTACATAATTACCTACATGGAGAACAAATATTTACTAACCAGCTGTTCAAATCCGGTGTGGAAAGATGCAACACAATTCAATGACTGGGAGTTGAAGCTAGACAAATTCATATTGAAAATAGGGTGTGCAAATTTAACAGTGACAGTGTTAGAGCACAAAGCTCTGGTAGTCCCCGAGTCGGTCCAAGTGGTCCCAAGACACACAAAGACAGAGGAGGTCACAAATGCATATATGCTTTATTACCTTACAGAGATCTCGTGGAGCTAGCTCCCAGAGGGGTACAATACAGTGGGTTTTATAGTACAGTCTACAGAAAAGGCACAGAGCCAATCATAATTCAGGGTCGGGGGCTGTATACCTTATATGGCTGGTCACCTCACCTGGGTCAGGGAAGGGTTATTTCCTTATATGGTGTATCACCTCATCTGATGCTTCTGGGCCCATGTGACTAACCTGGAGATGGTGAGGACAGGTGAGATGTGACTACCCTGGGTCCCTGAAATGGTGTCTCAGGACCCAAAATGGAGTCTGCTGACTCATGCCCCTTCATCAGTTCTAGTTCAGCTGTTTCTCTTTGCAGTCTTGATGTCCTTTTGACTTGCTGGAGCACAGCTGGAAACAAATCATCAACAGAGATTAGAAAGATGGAAATGATCAGCAACTGGTTTTTGAAAGTTGTGATTTCTGATGTCAGGTTTGTGACATGTATTCTTTTGTGCAGAGATTTCCCTGTTTGTCTAACATATAAGGTGTGGGGGCATTTCTGGCACATGATGGCATAAATCACATTAGTGGATAAGCAGGTGAATAAGCCATTGATGGAGTAGCTGGCTTGATTATGTCCTATGATGATGTCCTTTTGGGCAGTTTTGTGGGCAAAGATGGCAACGTGGTTTGTTGCAGGGGTATGTGCCTGCTTTAATGTTTTTCTTGTTAGGTCTATAGCTGCTGGTGAGTATCTGTTTAAGGTTGTGGGCTGTCTGTAAGCAAGGAGAGGTCTGTCTCCCAAGGCTTGAGCAAGTGAGGGATCATATTTTAGTATAGGCTGTATGTCCTTAATGATCTGTTGTAGACATCTGACTTGGGGGTTGTATGTGATGACTGGTGATGTTGCTTTCTTTCTTGGGCTTCTCCTATAATAGTTGACTTCAGGGTACCCTCCTGGCTCTTTCTGTTTTCTCACTTTTATAGGTAGCTATTGTAGTCTTAAGAATGCTTGATGGAGATCCTAAGGATGTCTGTCTCTGTCTGAGGGATCAGAGAAAATGCAGTTATTCTTAGAGCTTGGCTATAGACAATGGATCATGTGGTGTGTTTTGGATGAAAGCTCAAGGGATGTAGGTAACCAAACTGATCAGTAGGTTTTCGGTATAGGGTGGCACTGATGTTTCCATCACTAATTTGTACTATAGTGTCCAGAAAGTGGATCTCCTGTGTGGAGTGTTTCAAGCTAAGTTTGATTGTGGAGTGGAAATTGTTGAAATCTTTGTGGAAATCTTCAAGACCATCCCTGCCATGGGTCCAGATGATAAAGATGTCATCAATGTATCATAAGTAGAGGAGTCGTGCTTTGGGATGAGACTTGAGAAAACGTTGTTTGAAGTCAGCCATAAAAATGTTGGCATTGTAGGGCCATGCGAGTATCCATAGCAATGCAGCTGACTTGGAGGTATAAATTATCCTCAGAACTGAAATGGTTGTGCATGAGTATAAAGTCACAAAGTTCAGCCACAAAGTGTGCTGTACCATCATCTAGGATGGTTCTTCTAATAGCTTGTTATCATAGAATCATAGGCTATGTCTACACACACATCGTAATTTTGAAATAAGTATTTTGAAATGAGTTATTTCAAAATAAAGTCCTTATTTTGAAATAAGTTAATTCAAATTAAGAAAATGTTAATTTGAATTAAGGGAAAGCCTGCTATCAAAACGGCTGTTATTTCAAAATGGTTATTTCGAAATACAGCCGTTCGGACATGTTGTTTTGAAACAATTGTTTTGAAGCAATGGTGTTGTTTCGAAACAACATGTCCAAATGGCCTTATTTTGAAATAACCGTTTCGAAATAACAGCCGTTTCAAAATGAATGGGGTTCAAGCTGTTTTGAAACGACAGTTCTTGTTTCAAAATGACAGATCCCGTCATTTTGAAATAAGAAAACGTCCTGTGGACCTAATCTCTTTTATTTTGAAATAACCAGTGTTATTTCAAAATAAAAGAGATGTGTAGACATACCCGTAGGGTTGGAAGGGACCTCATGAGGTCATCTAGTCCAACCTCCTACCAAAAAAGCAGGACCACTCCCACTAAATTCTCCCAGCCAGGGTTTTGTCCGGCTGGACCTTAAACATCTCTGAAGACAGAGATTCCACCACCTCCCTAGGCAGCCCATTCCAATGCTTCATCACTCACCTAGTAAGAAAGTTTTTCCAAATATCCAGCCTCGACCTCCCCAGCTGCAACTTGAAATCATTCCTCCTCATTCTGTCCTCTGTTACTACTGAGAACAGCCGAGCTCCATCCTCCTTGGAGCCTCCCTTCATGTAGTTGAAGGTTGCTATCAAATCCCTGCTCAGTCTTCTCTTCTGCAGGATAAGGATGCCTAATTCCTCCAGTCTTTTTTTATAGGTCTTGTGCTCCAACCCCTTGATCATTTTTGTTGCCCTCTGCTGGACTCTTTCTAATTTGTCCACATCCTTTTTGTAGAGGGGAGCCCAAAACTGGACACAGTATTCCAGATGCGGCCTCACCAGTACCAAATAAGCAGAATGATCACATCCCTCAACCTGCTGGCAACACTTCTTCTGATGCAGCCCAGTATGCCATCGACCTTTTTGGCAGCAAGAGCACACTGTTGATTCATGTCCAGCTTCCCATCCACCATGAACCCCAGGTCCTTTTCTATAGTGCTGCTACTAGCCAATCGCTCCCCAGCCTGTAGCAGTGCATGGGGTTTTTCCATCCCAAGTGCAGGACTTTGCACTTGTCCTTGTTGAACCTCATGAGATTTACATTGATCCACTGCTCCAATTTGTCAAAGTCTCCCTGAATCCTGACCCTGCCCTGCAGAGCGTCTACTGTTCCCCCCAGCTTGGTGTCATCTGCAACCCTACTAAGTGTGCAATCTATCCCATCATCCAGATCATTAATGAAGATGTTGAACAGAACTAGCCCCAGTACTGACCCCTGGGGCATTCCACTTGTTACTGGTTGCCAACTAGACATGGAGCCATTGATTCCTACATGCTGAAACCATTGTTCCAGGCAGTTTTCTATCAACCTTAGAGTCCACACATCCAACCCATACTTCCTTAACTTGCTGACAAGAATGCTGTGGGAAACCATATGAAAGGCCTTGCTAAAGTCGAGGTATATCACATCAATGGCTCTTCCCGCATCCACAAATCCAGTCATCTCATCATAGAAGGCGATGAGGTTGCTCAGGCACAATTTACCCTTGGTGAATCCTTGCTGACTGTTCCTGATCACCCTATTTTTCTCCAAGTGTTTCAGCATGAATTCTTTGAGAACCTGCTCCATGCTTTTTCCAGGGATTGAGGTGAGGCTGACAGGTCTGTAATTCCCGGGATCCTCCTTTTTACCTTTCTTTAAGATAGGCACTATATTTCCTTTGTTCCAGTCCTCCGGCACCTCCCCCATTCACCACGAGTTTTCAAAGATAATGGCCAGCGGTACTGCTATCTCATCAGCCAGTTTCCTCAGCACCGTCGGATGCAGTTCATCTGGACACATGGACTTGTGCACATCCAGCTTCTTTAAGTAGTCCCTAACTTGACCTTCCATCACCAAGGGCCTTTCTTCTTATCTCCAATCTGCCATAACCAGTGTAGTGGGCTGGGAGCTGGCCCTGCCTGTGAAAACTGAAGTAAAAATACATTGAGCACTTCAGCTTTTTCCTCATCCTCCATCACGAGGATACCTGCCCCATTCGGTAAGGGACCTACGCCATCCCTGATCCTCTTCTTGTTATTGATATACTTGTAGAACCCCTTCCTCTTATCCTTCACATCCCTTGCTAGCCACAACTCCAGTCATCCTTTGGCCTTTCTGCTTTTATCACTGCAGTCCTGAGCAATATCTTTATATGCCTCCTCCATCATCTGTCCAAGCTTCCACTTCCTGTAAGCTTGCTTTTTATGCTTTAGCTCAGTGCAGAGTTCTTTGTTAAGCCACACTGGGTGGCTTCCACATTTGCTGTTCTTTCTGCACATCAGAATGGTATCTTCTTGTGCCCTTAGCAGGGTTTCTTTAAAATACAGTCAGCTCTCATGGATGCCTTTCCCCTTCAGATCAGCCTCCCAAGGGATCCTGCCAATCAGTTCCCTGAGGGTCTGCATTTTGCTTCTTTCCTTTTTTTCTGTTAATCACCATTTTGAACTCTGTCATCTCATGGTCACTGCTGCCCAGGTTGCCATTTACTTCTATGTCCCCAGACACTTCTTCTCTGTTAGTGAGCAGCAGGTCGAGAGGTGCAAGACCCCTAGGTGTTTCCTCCAGCATTTGTACCAGGAAGTTGCGTAGACATAGACTATGATGGTAATATCAACTTTACCCATCATCTCCTCCTGGTTACTTCAGTACACATAAAACCTCAACAGGACAGATTCATTTGTTAATACAATAAGGAATACAGTAAGGATGAAGATAGCTGATCCCAATATTTATAAAAATAAACCTTTTTGATATGCTTTCTTATCCCATCTGTTACTTCCCTTTTCTGTCACCACTAAGAGCTCTGTCCCAGACTCAAAGTTAGCGTACTATACACAACCATGACAATGATTGGAGAGGTTCTCAAGATTAAAATTAAGAAATATATCTAGCATCACTTAAATGTGCCTTTTATTCTACATTCATACTACTGGAACTCTGCTTTTCCATGCGTGCATTAGCCAGCCTCTAGCTTTCTGTATTCCTCACATGGTCTTTGTCCTTCCTGGATATCTTTGTAAAATGCTTTGTTACTCATCCTCTGTCACCTGCCTTGCTCTCTGCCTTTTACCACATTAATTGCAAACTCCTCATCCCCACTTTCACTTTGATTAAAGAATTTCACCTGTGCCTACACATCTTCAGTATTCTTCCTCTCACCCTATCTTCTCTCTCACCTGGTGTCTCTTTAAATTATACTCCATATTTTCACACTATAGCTGGACCAGCCTCACAATTCTTGCATTCATGTCATCCACCCTTTCATTCGGCTCTTTAATTTCTTTACTAAAACCTTACCAGGTTGTCCCCATGCCAGTGCAGTCTGATTTACAGCATCTGCTGGAAATGATACCCCCTTCACATTGCAATTGATTTCCTACATATTTTAGCTGTCTTTCTGATTTCCATCATAAAGATGTCTCAGGGCAAGGAATACATGCTTTGTATGTATTTTAAAGCATTATGTCTATGTATAACATATCCTGGATAACGGTTCATTCCACACCCCTCCACCTTCTTTTTTTTGGCCAGATATTTGTTTTTTGAAATAGGAAGATATTTAAGGTCTTCCTTTTGGACTATTATTCCTCTTTAGACTGTTTTTAATCCTGTTCTTAATATTGGCTTTCTTAATATTTTTATTGTACACCTTTATCCTCCATGTACCTATAAAGTAGTTTGACAAACACCATTTTTTGGTAAGCAGAATAGTATTTTTCATCTGTTTTACCCCTCCTTTCTATAGCACACCATTTTCATGTAATGTAGGTGAAAATATATAAACTATATCCTATGTGAGTGGTCGGGACCCTTAGGGTAAATTGCATCATATGTCCTAAACATCTTGGTGGTATGCAAAGAGAACATTCCTATTATCATTTATTTAGTCTATCTGAATGTGAATGGACAAAATATATCTTTTCATCCTAAGTGCTTTGCTTGTTTTGGCTCACAATTTTTGTAATATAGTGTATTCTACAGTATTTATACTAGTGGTATCTGTATTTACACCCCCCCACACACAACTAGTGTTCCAAAGCTAAAAAAAAATTCCCCTTCATAGTTTGAGAGTAACACATTATTCTTAACACTTACAATTTCACACACATTATTCTCATACCTTGCAGCAAAAATCCCATCTTCACTGCCAGTATTCATTATCAGCTGCTTTCTAAAGACCTGAAACACTACCTCTGTAAAAACAATCTATTGAAAATGTGTCTTTTAAAGCCACTGGAAAAACCTACATTAAATAATTAAAATAAGAAACAGTAAGAAAGATGTTTATTTTTATGCATGACTCAACAAAAACACGTCCCAGCTTTATTTTACTGAAATTTATCTTCTTTTTTCTACCCCTTTGGTGTATGCCTGTGTCTCAAAGAATATAGTCAATGGTGATGCTCCCTCTTTGTGTATAAATATACGCCCTGACTAAACTCTACTTTTAGTTACACCAGTGTTAATACATGGTAATTCTAATGAAGTCACTGAAATTCCAGTGGTATAAATGACAGCAGAATTTAACGCACATAATTAGTATATTCAAATGTGATCTATTAGGAGAAAGAGCAAAATTAACTAGATAGAAAGATTTTTCCTTAATTGTATGCTGAAAGGGCATCCTGTGACTAAGGAGTAGGAAAGAGTCTCTGGGAAGAGAAGACCATGCTTTTTAACAACATAGACTTATTCTATTTCTTAGGTCCCTAAGAAGGATACATCTTTCCTTTCCTTTTCCCCAGAATTGCTAGACTGGAATAATATAGTTTCACTGAACAAAAAAAAAAAAAAAAAAAAGTCATTTAAGAGATTTGTACTTGCCTTGAGAATGGACTCCAGGAAAGGGATTGCTGTTTGCCAGAAGCTGGGAGATGACAACAGAGGTTAGACCACTTGATGACTGCCTGTTCTTCATTTCCACTGAAGGCACTCAGAGTTTAGAATAGACTAGGTTGATTGCCTAGTCTGACCTCCTGCACAATGCAGGCCACAAAAACTACCAACGTCCACTCCAGCCTGTGACTGAGTTATTAAAGTCCTGAAATCATGATTTAAACACTTTAAGATACAGAGAATTCACCAGTAGGTGAGACATGCTCTGTGCTACAGAGGGAGGTGAAAAACCCCTAGAGCCCTAGCCATCTGTCCTGGGGGGATGATTCCTTCCTGACCCCAAATATGGCAATCAGTAATCTGAGCATGTGGGCAAGTCTCACCAGCAAGTTACCCAAGAAAGAATTCTCTGTAATAACTCAGAACCCGCCTATCTACCATCTCTTCTTAGGCCACTGGCATATCCACCACCAGTATCAAAGATCAAACACTTTCTGGTTTTCTTCAAAGCATCTGAGGAAGTAGGATTTTCTTCCACAAAAGCTCAAACAATGAATATATTTGTTAGTCTTTAAGTGCCACAGGAATCCTTGTTTAATTTCCAAAGTTGGCCATCCCATTATACCATCCCAGTTATGTTTTTTTTGCCCCACAGCTCCCCTTGGAAGGCTATTCCAGAATTTTTTTCCCCTGATGGTTAGAAACCTATGTCTAACTTCAAGCTAAATTTCCTGATGGACATTTTTATCCATTTGAGCTTGTGTCCACACTGGTGCTGTACTCAAATAATTCCTCTGTTGGAAAACAGGACACCGGTCTAGATGGATATTGTTCTGACCCAATATGACTGTCCTTATGGGTGCTGCGCAGACCATGGTGTCTCCATTTGAAAAGTGAAAGGAGGAAGTCTTGTTTCTCAATTGCCTCTTTACAAAGCATGCTGGGAAAAGAATGAGTCTAGAGCATGCTTGTCTCCCTCTCAAAGTTTAGAAGCATATAAGCAAGTTCAGAGGCAATGGTGATTGTATGATCCTAGGAGGAAAAACGGGGATGTGGGGTATAGAGATGGGGAAGGGCCCTTCTTTTTGGAAGATAGTTAACTGTACATTACTAAGCATGTTGGGGACTGGGTTTCCTGATGGTGAATATGTCTACTGGTGGATTAAACACCCTAGTTTCTAAGAAAGTGATTAATCTATGTTCTCCTTCATCCCACCATTTGTGTAGGATGCAAGACATCCTGATTAAATACTGTTGTTATTCCCACACTGTATTACTGCATTAAAACAGTATGGGTATTTTTGTTTGCTTACTATCCTTCTCTGAAATCTTCATGTCTGAACGCAGGCATATTCACAAGAGTAAAACTCTTCTATCTGCTAATTGTGGCTGAACTTAAAGAATATAATTTGAACAGCTTTTTTTTTTTCATTGTGTATGTGTGTGTGTTGGGGGGGGTGGCATTAAATTGTCTCTTAAGATTAGGCCTTCAAAAGTATTTATGGAACTTGTTGGTGAGTATGTGTTATAGGTTCTCATCTGTATCTTTTCCACAGAGGGTATGATTCTGTTATAGAACCAGTTAAAGAACTTTAATTCCAGTTATAGAAGCTTATAGTTTTAGTAGATCTGGTTCAATCTCAGCTGTGACAGTCAATATGGTTTATTATGATGAATAATACAGGTGTAATAGCAACCTTGTCATACCCTCCCAGGTTCTGGCAAACAACAGTCCTTGCCCTGGATTCCATTCCCCATGGAAATACAAATCTCCCAAATATCTTCCATGTGTGTTTTTTATTGAAAATAAAAACAGCAAAGATATTTAACAAGATAAATAAAAAGGAGAAGGATAATGCTGATGAAATCACCACACTTATGTCTTAAAGAGATTTTTTTTTTAAAAAATGCATAAATAGATGTCATATCCAAATATGGAACATTAAAAGTAATAAGATTGTCAAGATGATGACTATCTTATCTAGCCAAGGGGGAATTCACATTTAGAAAGACTGTGCAGCCTTCTCTATGAACCCTGTAACGCTTGGACATTTGCCAGTTTCTGTAACATTGTGAAGGATCTGTAGATGTGAGGAAATAAAGTGAGGCACACATGACTCTACAAGAATGTAGTTTTCTATCTCCATTGGCTATCGCATTAGTTAAATTCGTCATATGCCTATTATGAAGTTTTACTTCACTGACTTCTTGGTTTAACCATTACAAAATAGTTCCAGAATCTTATAGAAAAGATTAAATCTCAACCTAATACCGCTACTTTCTTTTCAGACAGGGATGGGATCTGGGGGAGAATATATTGCACACACAGTTTTCAAATAATCCCAGCAACATGAAGCACAGGTAGTCCTTAAAAGGGCATCCAGAGGAGCACAAATCCTTTAAATCCATGAAGGTGTTTTATTCATGAAGTGCTTATTCTCATGCAGAAACACTACAATAAATATACATTTTAGAGATTAGATTTATTATTTTGAATGACATTATTTGAATAGGAAATAATTCTGTCCAAAATATTCTATAAAGTATGAGATTTTTGTTGCATGAGTAACTGATGTATCTCAATTTCCTGAGAAGATTTTTATCCCCCCCCCCCAGTATTTTGGGTCAGACCACAAAACCCAATCCAGAAACCCTTATTCAACTGAAGTTTGACATCAATGTGAATTTGGAAGAGTATATGCTGGAACATTTGATGACTCTTATAATAAGGTTTGGAATTCTTGAAGGACTTTAATGTTATCATAATTGTTTCATACATAATCTCCTTTATTTTATGGACATCCAGGTCTACTTTGCTTCAATTTCCCTTTTTGCAAACTAGGTACAATACTTAACTGCTGAATAAGGTAACTGTAAGGATTAATTAAATAATGGGCCTGATTTACTCTGAATTGGCCAAATCCAAGCTGAGAGTTCTCTGTGTTGTAAAGTCTCTGTGGAAAAGGAGAAGGACAGCAATGCATATTGTCTGCAATTCCAGATTTCCTGGTGACTGGGAGGAAAGGCATTTACCAGGCAGGGAAGCCCAGAAAATTAACAGCAGTGAGTTTATATGCAAGGGATACCACAATTTGTTCTATTATTTATACTTTCAGAAATAACGTTGCTTATTTCTAATGGATATAAAAGAACCCAAGTCATGAAAGCTTAGTTTCAGAATATCCCTTAGACTGCATACTATATTAATTTCCCAGGAATCGGAGAATTAAGGGGTAAAAACGGGACTCCATATCACATTTTGGCAGCGAGCTAAATAAACATGTAATGACCTGGCTATTTGAAAACTTTTGCTGCTCATGGTCTAAGGGTGTGTTCACACAGGCTTCTTATTTCGAAACAACAGAGGTTGTTTGAAATAAGAAAGAGCATGTCCACACGACGTACTCCCATTTTGAAACAACGGGTGACCTTGTTTCGAAATGGGAACCAATGTTTCGAAACAGCCTAAACCTCATTTCATTTTGAAACAGCGTTCTTTTGAAATGAGCCATTTCGAAACAACCCCATTGGGACATGCCGTTTCGAAACAACGGTTGTTTCGAAATAACTGTCCAACCTTCCTCCCAGGATGCTCAGCACTCTGGGGAACAGGAAGTTCCTGCCTGGGCGTGCCTGGCAGGTAGCGTGCTCCGAGCCTGTGACAGCCATGGCATCCCAGGCCGGAACCGCCACAGGCGGGCAACGCAGGGCCCCTGTGTGGACCCCCGAGGAGGTACACTGCCTCCTCGGGATCTGTCAGCGGCCAGACATCATGTCCCAGTTCCAGGCCTCACACCGGAACCAGGACATTTATTCGGACATTGCCTCGGCCATCCCCAGACAACCGAGCAGGTCTGGAGCAAGGTGAAGTCCTTGTGGCAGGACCATGCTGGACCCGGAGGCCCGGGAGCTCCAGGCAGCAGGGAGCTCCACCACCTGCCCCTACTACAAGGAGCTCCATGTATTCCTAGGTCCAGAGCCCAGCAGTCTCCCTTCTGCAGCTCTGGACACAGGAGTCCATCGGAGCCCCTCATCGGGCCTGGAGGCCCCGGGTTCCGACGTGTCCATTGGGGGGCCTCAAGCCGCACCACCACCAGCAGCAGAGTCCATCCCCAGCAGCCTGGACCTGTTCACCGGCCCAGAGGTACAGAGCAGCCCGGAGGACCAGGGGCCCACCACCATCTTGGCCCCTGGGTCCGAGACAGAGCCCAGGACATCGCGGTGGACCTCAGGAACCCCTGTGGGTAAGTATCTCCCTCCCACTGAGGAACACAGAGCTGGGCCTGTCCAGCAGGTCACGGGCAGGGAGGGATCCAGGGCCGGGCACCGGGGCAGGTAGGGCACAGGGTTGGTGGGTGCAAAGACCCCCCCCCCGGCCACGGGTCCCACAGAGACAGGTGGCACCAGGGTCACAGGCCCCTCTGTGCCTGGGGGTGCTGAACAGGGGTTGGCTGGTAAAGATGCAGCAGCATCCTGGATGGGGTGGAGAGCATGCAGGCCACACCACTGGCAGGTGGCCTTGGGGGATCCCCTAGAGCAAGGCGTGGCTGAGTCCAGCCCACCCTCGTGGGCACGACTAGTACGTGTGCCTCCAGGGCACAGTTCTCAGATGTTTAGCGAAAGGAGAACATTGTCCCCTTTTTACTGTCCTGGTCTTCCTTTTATCCTCACATTCAGTCTCAATCTGGCAGGCAGTTCACAATACAGGGGTTTGTCAGGCTTATTACTGTAGGTGTTGAAGGATCCTGGAATGTCATAGGATACTGATTCGCACAGGAAAGTGTTCAAGGGCCCCCTAAACCCCGCTGGCCCCCACAGCCGGACACTGTTTTCACCCAGGGTCCTCTGATGTCCATAGTCAGGTACGGTCCTGGCCTCCTTGCAAGGTTCTGGGGGCCAGGAGCCCTCCCCCAGGGCAATGTCCCACGGAATCCCGGAACCTGCTGACAGTCAGGGCAGAGGTGTGTGCTGCAGACAGGTGCACACAGACAGGGCCAGCAGGTGGCAGGGGCTAACTGTGTGTTTTCTGCTTCCCTGCAGCACATTGCAGAGCTCCTCTGCGGGAGCTGCCACCCCCACCAGCACCCCTACATCAGAGCCCCAGGGCACCCCAGCGCTGCAGGAGGGCCCCCCGGATGCGCAGCGAGCTCCTGGAGAGCCTGGAGGAGCTTGGCCAGGACATGCATGCAGCCACTCAGGCCTGGCAGAGGGAGCAGGCCCAGCGGCAGGCGGCTGGTCTCCGTGCCCTCAAGTGGCTTGCCGCGGCCAAAGACAGGGTCGCGATGGTGCTGGAGCTCCTGGCCAAATGGCTGCCAGTGGCGATAGCCAAGCAGGCTGCCGTGCAATCAGATCAAGCTGCTGCCATCTGGGAGCTGGCAGAGAGGCTGGCCCCACAACACCATGATGGGGCTTCGCCGCCTGGACCACCGCAGAGGCAAAGACGGGGGGGGGCGGCCGTGGGTGTGGGTGGGATATGTCACCCCCCCAGACCCTCCTGCAGGCCATGCCTAGACTCCCCCCTGCCCCCTGGACTCTTTCACCCCTTTCCCCTCCCAAGTTGCTGCCCCCTCCCCTGGACAGCCCGCATATTGCCCCATCCCATGACCCCCCCGAGCCTTCCCTGCCTCAACCCCTGTACTGGACAATAAATAGTTAGTTTGCACCTTATTTGTGGTTTTCAGTGGTTTTATTGGGGGAGTTGACAGTGCGGGTGGATGGGTGGGGGCTGGCTGTGGGTGAACTCAGTGGCGTCGCTAGCACTGGGCACCCGGGGCATGTCCCAACGCCAGTGCCCCGTTACTCTGGCCCAATCGGGCCAGGGATCTGGGGCCCGATCCCTGGTGGTCCGCGGTCACGGCGGCCGCAGACCGGCCAGGGATCCGGGGCCTATCTGGCCCCCGGCAGGCCCCACCCCCTGGCCTGGGATAGGGCCAGGGGGTGGCAACGCTGCCGCCGCCAGCTAGCCCATGCTGCCATGCGGTGCAGCTCAGCCTATCCTGGCCCAGTGTGGCTGGAAGCGGCCGCTGGAGGCCACAGCCCTGGATCCCCAGCAGGGGACAGGGCCGCTGCAGCCGCGGGCTACCAGCCGGGTCCCGGATCCCCGGCCGGAGACGGGGTCGCCGCAGTCACCAGTGGCCAGGCCAGGGATCCGGGGCCCTGCTGGCCGCCCACGGCGGCCCCATCCCCTGCTGGGGATCCGGGACCCGGCCAGCAGCCCGCGGCTGCAGCGGCCCCATCCCCCGCTGTGGATCCGGGGCCTGGCTGCGGCCGCGGCAGCCCCATCCCCGGCTGGAGATGCAGGGCTGCGGCCGCAGGCCCGGCCTCCAGCGGCCACTTCCAGCCACACCAGGCCGGGCCAGACTAGACTGAGCTGCGCCGCACCACAGCATGGGCCAGCTGGTGGCTGCGGCACCGGGGCTTATCCTGGGCCAGGGGGTGTGGCCTTTTAGCTGGGGGCGGGGCCTGCCCTCCAGGGGCGGGGCTGGGCCCGTGCCCCAGGTCTTTCCCCGCCCCAGCGACGCCCCTGGGTGAATGGGGGAGAGGGTGGTGTGGTGCAGGGCAGGCCTGGCCCTCACAGTTCCTCCTCAGTGAAGGCGACCCGGAGGGCGTTGCGCACAGACAGGGCCCGCTGTGATGGCTGTTCGCGGGTGGGTACAGGCCCGGGCTCCTCATAGTCCCTGCCAAGAAACTGGGCCTCAGCCTCCCGTGCCAGTGGAATGGGTTCACCCTGCTGCTCGCAGTAACTGTGGAGGGCCACACACACCGCAATGACTTGGGGCAGTCTTCTCTCTGCAAGGTGGAGGCAGGTTAGTAGGCACCTCCACCGGGTCTTGAGGCGGCCGAATGCTCGCTCCACCACCTGGTGGGAGCGGGCCAGCTGGCGGTTGAAGAGCTGCCAGCTGGGGTCGAGTGGCCCTGCATAAGGCCGCATGAGCCAGGGCCACAGGGGGTAGGCCGTGTCAGCCAGAATGAGGATGGGCACCTCTACTCCCCCAAGGTTGATGTTGTGAGGGGGGTGGTAGGTACCCACCTCCATGCCCCGGAACAGGGCAGAGTTCTGGAGGACTCTGGAGTCATGGGGTCTCCCTGGCCATCCCACATAGCAGTCCTGGAACAGGCCCTGGTGAGCCACAAGGGCCTGCATGATGATGGAATGGTACCCCTTCCTATTTCAGTACTCAGTGGCCCGGTGCTCCGGGGCTTGCACAGGGATGTGCGTGCTGTCCAGGATCCCTGCATAATTGGGGAAGCCGAGGGTAGCCATCCCTAGGATGGTGTCCTGCAGCTCCCCACCTCTCACCAGGCATCCCAGCAGGACCCGATTGATGGCCCTGGCAACCTCAGTGAGGATGGTGCCGGTGGTGGACCTCCCGACGCCAAAGAGGTTCGCCAGTGCCCTGTGGGACTCCAGAGTGGCCATCTTCCAGAGGGCAATGGCCACTCTTTTGTCCACAAGGATGGCAGGCCTCATGGGGATGTCCCTGCGGTGCAGGTGTGAGGCGAGTTCAGTGACCAGGCGGGTGAAGCTGGTCCTGGTCATCTGGAAGTTCTGCCTTCACTGGTCTTCCCCCCAGGAGTGCAGGACAACCCGGTCCGACCAATCTGGGCTGGTCTCCCGAGCCCAGATGTGGCGAGGCATGGAGGGGGGCAGGGTATGTAGCTCACCCCTGTGGAATAACTGGATGAAAGCCTCAGGCAGAGGCTGGTCATCCTCTGGCTCCTCAAACAGAGTGTCCCACATGTGCAGGAGACCCTGCAGGTGGTCTGAGAGCCTGGGTGCCGCACGCAATGTTCCCTCTAAGGTTTGACGGCTTGTGTGCAAAATTTTCAACCCGTGTGCAAAACTTTTTCTGAATAAAATTTTTGTGCAACTTCACATGATGGAAATTATTGAAAAATATAGAACAAAGAAAAATTAATGTTATTTAAATTGTTTTTATTAATAATTTGAATGTATTCTATGCTTATTTAACATTTTGTCTCATCAGTTCTTCAATCCTGTTTGTCTGCCTTTGTCGGCTTTCCAAAATGTATAAACACATAAAAAAGTTAAAGTGAAAGGAATTAACTTGCCTCTCATTTTTCATTTTGCACAGCAGCCCATTTTACAATTTTAAAAAAATGGTCCTAAATTGTTCCTAGCCAGTTCAAATGTGACCCTTTACTTGTTTTACTTAATTGGTCACTATTACTAATCTTGATCACAGTATACTTTATTCCTTCATTTTATTAGTGTTTGCTATATATTTTTTCCCCAGTTTAACCCTTCCCTAAGGAGCAACAGGCCAAAAGGTAAAAAAAAAAAAAAACCAACCCAGGGCTTGACCCTGTGATTACAAATCTGTTATTCTACCAACTGAGCTACAGGCATTCCATATATAAAAATTTCTAGGCATAAAGGATAACTGTGTACTCCACTGCCCCTTGATCCCATCCCCCCCAAACTGCTGTTTATTCCATGTGTGCATCTGTGCAGCAAACTCTTAACATCAGGATGGTGGGTTCCAGCACTGTGCCCCCCCAGTCTACTTATCAGAAGTAAAAGGCTGGACAATCACCTGTTTTTAGGATGCCTGAGGGAGGAAGGACATGAAGGTAAAAAGGAGCCCTTGGATAGCTAGCAACTCCCCCCCCCCC